>APFE030352812.1:134626-179975 GCA_000404065.3 Pinus taeda
TGCAATATAACTTTCATTGTTCCCTGTCATTAAAAGATCATCTACATATACCACAAGATATACAACTGTTTGCCAACTTTCTTGACAAATAAAGTTGCATCATCAAGATCAAAATGATTGAAGTTGAGTTTCAGAAGATGCTCAGTTAGCTTTTCATACCAGGCTCGTGGTGCTTGTTTGAGGCCATACAAGGACTTCACAAGTTTGCATACTTTATGTTCATGTCCTTTCACAGCAAATCCTTCAGGCTGGACATAAAAACATTTTCTTTTAGATCTCCATTCAAGAAGGCAGTTTTTACATCCATTTGATGGACTTTCCAACCGTTCTGAGCTGCTAGTGCAAAGAGTGTCCGGATGGTGGCCCATTTTGCTGTGGGAGCAAAAGTTTCCTCATAATCGACCCCTTCCTTCTGTGCAAAACTTTTGCCACAAGCCTAGCTTTGTGCTTGTCAAGTGAGCCATCAGCTTTGTACTTGTTTTTGTAGACCCACTTGCAGCCAATTGGTTTGGTTCCAAATGGAGGATCAACCAGCTTCCAAGTGTCGTTCTTTATGAGGGCATCATACTCCTTTTGCATTGCTTCTTTCCATTCATCATGAGAAGCAGCTTCTTTAAGGAAGTTGGTTCAAAATCTGTAGACAAGTTCAATTCACAATCATAAGAAACATCCATATCAACAGGTGAATTAGAGTCATCTACATCACCTCCATTTTGTCGGTTTGAATTTCTTGTTCCTGTTTTTCCAATTTCATCAGGATGAACACTTTCAAGTGTCTTTGTCAGCCACTTTGGGGGACCTTTCTGAGATGGTCCAGGCTGCTCTGTTGATTGAGTTGGGAGTGAATCAAGATTGAGTCTCCCAATTCTATCAATTACATCACTTAAAGCTTCATCCGTTGTTGGAGTTTCAGTCGGGGGAGAGTGTTCTTCAGAAGAAGATTCCACATGTTGATCTAGAATAGGAATCCCCCCTTCAAGATGTAGAATCTGATTATCAAATTCTTGAAATGATTTCGTTTTTGCGAATCTATCTAAGCGATCAAGTTGCCGCTCAACAACATTGTCATATTTGGATGATTCAAGAAAAATTACATCTCTAGATATAACAAATTTTTTATTTTCTTCATCATAGAGGCGGTATGCTTTGGAGGTGTTTGAATACCCAGGAAGATACACTTACGACTTCTAGCACCAAGTTTGTTTCTATGTACCTTTGGTATCAAAGCATAACAGGTGGAACCAAAAATCCTGAGATGTTTAACCGAAGGAACATGTCCATACCACAATTCATAAGGAGTCTTGTTTCTTATAGCACTAGATGGACATCTATTCTTTATATATGCAGCACATAGAACAGCATCAGCCCAAAACATTATCTTTACATTTTTTTAAAAAAGCATGGATCGTACCATATTCAAAATTGTTCTGTTCATTCTTTCAGCTACACCATTCTGTTGGGGATTATAAGGCACAGTTGTTTGATGTTTAATCCCATGTTGGCGAAGATATTGTTCAAATTCATTTGATGTATATTCTTTTCCATTATCAGTGCGAATAGACCCAATATGAGATTGTGCATCATTTTCAATCCATTTATGAAAATTCTTGAATGTTAGGAAAGCATCAGATTTGTTCTTCAATAAATAAACCCAACACATTCTGGTGTAGTCATCAATAAATGTCATGATATATTTATTTCCATTTGCAGAAGGAACAGGCATTGGACCACATAAATCTGAATGAATAAGTTCAAGCTTCCTATGTGCTCTTGAATGTGAGTCATGAAAGGACTGTTTGCTATGCTTTCCTAGAATGCAAGCATCACATTGCTTAAGTTTTCTAGGAATTGTAGGCAAACCAGCAACACCATTTTTCTTCAATAAACGGAGACTGTCATAGTTTAAATGTCCAAATCTAGTATGCCGTAATAAACTTGATGGAAGTGTACCTTCTTCATGATGAGAAATATATGAGAAATGTTGTGCATGAGAAGATGTTCCTTGTAGTTTGAGAAGTCTTTCTTCTTCTATTCCCTTCATGACAAGTGAGTGATCAGATGATTTTCTCACCTCAAGCTTGCCATCAAACATATGAATGGAGTGACCTTGCTGGCGGATGTGGACCAAGGACAACAAGATTCTCTTGAGTTGTGGGAGATATAAAACATGATCAAGAAGAAAGTCTGAGAGACTAGGAAGTTTAAGCCTGATTGTGCCAAGCCCTGATGGCTTGAATTTTGACTGATATGCAAAGTATACTACTCCATCAACATTGTCAGTGAAATCTTCAAAAAAGTCTTTTCTATGAGTCATGTGACAGGTTGCTCTTGAATCAAGCAGCCAATCATTTTTCCAGGAAGCAAGTGAAGTGTTAAACAAATCTTCATTTACTCCAATGTTACATTGTGCCTCAATATAGTGAGCAGGATTCAGGTGCTTTACCTTTGTCTGTATCATCAGTTTTACCTTTCTGTTGGTTTCTTCTCTGCTCAATTTTGTCACATGGTAGCTTGCATGTAGAGGCATCATGTGATCCATTTCTTTTGCAGCGAATACAATATAAATCTGCCTTTTCTCCTTGAGAATGTCTTCCCCCCCACCTCTGAAGTATCTTCCTCTTCCTATTCGTCCACCTCTTCCTCTTGTAGAATCTCGAGCAGGATATTTTTCTTTGTTAGCCAGGCATACAGTCCCTTCAGAAGATTCAGGGACTGTCTTCTTTCCAAAGACTTTTTCTCTTTCAACAAACTTTTTCACAAGAGAGTCAAAGGTTATATCCTTGAGATTTCCATTTGCTTGCAAAGACTCAAGATAATTGGAGTATGTAGGATAAAGTGCTTTGAGAAAAGCAATAAGAGAGATATCCAGCTCAACTTTAGTGGATTTGATATCATGCATTATAGACTTTATTTTAGATGCAATAGCAAGAGGATCATTATTTTGCAGTTCAAGAGTGAAGAGTTTAATCATAAGTTGGACGACTTCAAGTGCAGAATGTGAGTCATAGAGTTCTTTCAGCTTGTGTAAAGCTTCAAAGGCAGTTGAATATGATGAAATGTGGTGACTCACCTCCTTATTTACAGATGCTGCGATTAATGCATACGATTTGCTGATCTTGTTTTCCCAGATGGCGAGCTCTTTGTCTGATGTAGGCTTTTCTGGGTCATTGTCTCCTTCTCCGACGCACACTCCCTTCCACAACTCATTGAAAACGAGGGTGTGTTGTACCATCCAGGACCAGTCAGGATAGTTCTCCTTGCCAGTGAGAACTATTCCTATCATAGAGATGATTGAATGCATTCTGTAAAAGATTACTTCTGCTGATATAAAAAAAACTTTTGCTGATAGACTAATACTTCTAATGGCAAAAAAAATTGCTCTTATGAAGAAAAACTTCTGCTGCTATACAGTCAACTTTTTATCAAAGGGGTAAAAAGATTTCAATACTCCTTAAGGTCTTCATAAACTTTAACACAAAAATAAATATATAAAATGTACCATAGTTATGGGTCCACCAATATTCGTCCACACTATCACCTAACGCCTTTTTCAATGCAATGTTCAACACAACACTTCAATCAACAACATATAACATGGCCCACTGTGCACATACCAACATTGTTCGCAGCAAAGCATACGAACAAGTGAGGCTCCAACCAGAATGAGTGGTGGATGCATACGCTATCAACCACGTGCAAGGCTTAGATTGTTCTCAGCATAATGGAATGCTGCTATTGTTAGTGGAATGAAAACAATGGTGACCGGATGATACTCGATGAAGACTTGCTGTCCCTTGGATCTTTATGTAACAACTCAGGCCCACATGTAAAGGACGCAAATCAAGATCTTACCATTCAAGTCGATTAAGGTAATACTGAAAGTTTTATAGATTCACAGTCTTAACATTCAAACAGCGTTAAAATATCAGCAACAATAGTCCTCTACCATGTCAAACAGCATATGGCATATACGAGGCAGCTTCAAAACATACATCGTTTCAAATATCAAACCATATATCAAACAGCGTTTCAATATATCACCATATATTACCAGCGTAAATGTCACTGTTCAAACAACGTTTGGGCCTCCAACGTTTCAATATATCACCATATATCATTACCAGCAATATATCACTGTCAAACAGCATTTAAAATATCATACCATGTCAAACAACGTTTGATACCATGTCCGATACCATATTTTCGCTTGCGTTCTACTACCAGTGCGATAACCGGCGATATTTTCAGAGCTTTATAGGTCTTCCTTGTTAACTTTATCCTGACTGCAAATCTTTGTTAAGACCCTAACCAGCAAGACTATCACTCTCGAGGTTGAGAGCTCTGATACAGCGTTTCTCATACCTGTCACACAACATTTCTCATACCTATCAGACAACATATCTCAGGCAGTGGAAAGAGGAGCAGAAGGCAGGCAGTGGATAGAGGAGCAAAAGTCAGGCAGTGGACAGAGGAGTAGAAGGAAGGCAGTGGACAGAGGAGTTACAAGGCAGCGTTAAAAAAAGAACCTGGGACCTGTGCTCTGATACCATGTCAGGCCAAGAGTAACTCCAGAAAACTGATTCGTTTATTCAATTAGCCAGCTATCTATTATATACATGAATGTGATCGTTCAGTTCATCTTCTTGATGACTGTTCACATTCAATTCCCCCAATCACTGAGGATTAGGTGTCAACACTATAGGAGCCGGGAGATTTCTACAGGAAGGGCTCTACAGGAAAGGCAGAGAATGGGTCTGCAAAAGGAAAACTCGGGATTTTCATCAGAATTCAAGCTCAACATGATGTAGGCTCAGGAAAACTCCTCTGTGCATGATTTTTTTGAGTAAGGTGGTGAATTGAACATGGTAGTAGATTGAAAAAGAGAGTGAAACCCTGCTTGTGCATTAAAAGAGTGAAAGTCTGCCTACATATTTCCCTGAGTCTACATATTTTCTTTTTCTCTCTGCATCTAAAATCTCCCCATCCTTTCTTAAATTCTCCTGTAAAAAATATACATGTAGTATTAAAGGCTAGCCTGTGTGTGTGTGAAAAAATGAATGTGCATATCTATCTACGTGCTAAGAAAATAACCTATGTCCTTATCCCTTGTTCTGTAGAAAACATTCTTTCTTTTCAAAACTAGGAAGTCAAATTCAGGGTGGAAGCACTTTAAAACAGGAGAATTATTGCCATTTGATATTACAAAGAAGCACCTGGGACATTCCTTCTTGGGTTCAGAAGAAACTGAATTCAACTATCTTCTGTTTCAGTGATTGACCTTTTTTCCCACCTGAGCATTTTCTTTTCTGGTTAAAACATAAAAAGAGCACTCAACACCATGTCAAGAGGATTCATAAGGAAAGAACCCTCAGACTCTAGCAAGTTACACGAGCACCCTAAGGTGGTGGACCTTTTCACCAGGGAAAATTGGATATCCTTCTTTGACAGAATTCAGGGTTATGATGAGGAGATAACTGAAGAGTTTTTGATGTCCCTAAGACCACATTCAAAGACACATGCCACAGTTAGTTTTAGGGGTTTGACCCTAGAACTTACACCTGAGCTGATTAGTAGAATTACTGGTCTACCATTGGGGCTCCCTTGGAGTAAAGAGGAGAGATCATTGGAACAAGTTGCTAAGAAAACATTTTTTCTGCCTGAGGAGCATCCTGTAGAAGATAAAAACAAGGTTAGAAGGACAAGTTTGCCTCCTCTCTGGAGTGAAGTTAGTTATCAAATAATGAAGTATATCACATGTGAAGGGAGGTTTAGCATCATTTATGGATATCATTTCAGGTTGTTATACGAATTAAGGTATGGGATGGACTTGGCTCCAGCCAGAAAACTGAGCATGCCATATTTCCTCCTTCAGTCCTTAATTAAATGTGGTACAAAGCTAAATGAAGGGACCCCAGATCAGTTGGCCCACCATGGGCTCATCAGAATGTTGTTGGAAGATGCTTTACACACCTATACTATCCCCATAGCTTGGGAAATTCTTAGAAATATGTCCAAGGATGATGACATTAGAACTTTGGCTGAGAACATCACCCCATCCAGCAGTGATGAGAGGGAGAAAATTGAAGAAATTGAGAAGAACAAGAATGAGGGAGCAAAAGACATTCAAGAAGCGGGTAAAACAGAGGAAGAATAGAAAGAAAAAGAAGAATTTGACAAGATTGCTGAGCCTAAAATAGAGAAAGAGACAACAACAAGAATAGATAAGGGAAAAAGGACACAGATTGGAAAGGAAAAGGCCGAGAAAGCGCAAAAGAATACTTCCACAGCCAAAGCAGGAACCTAGCAAGAGAAGGAAAAGACACACCCTAAGATATCAGTAACACAGACAGAAATAGTGGGAATAGAGATTTCTACAGGAAGTGAAGGAAAAGAAAAGCAGCAAGAGGAATCCCTTGAAAAATTGGCACGGGAAGCAGTAGCTGTGCTTGCTACATTATGCACACCTACAAAACAAAAAATGAAAAAAAAGAGGCAAACCTCCATGTACTTTAAAGCCAGAAGAAGCACAAGGATCAAAGTGGGCAAATCCCAGCCACAATCAAAGGAACCAATTCTCATTGAGGACACAACCACTAAACAGAAGGAAGAGTCTCCTTCCAAGATATCTATCACCTATGAAAGAGGAAGCCCGAAAACCTCCACATGGAGAGAGAGAATTAGGATGATGGACTCAAAGGCAGCTCTATAGGAAGCTGAAGCATCTCTACATGAAACTCTAGGCAAGTTAAAAGAGACTGAGAAACTGGAGGAGAAGGCAACCAAACAATCATGAAGAGAAGACAAGAATGAGGAGATAATGGAACCAAGCCCTCAGCCTAGTTTGGGCTCATATTACAACTTGTTAGAAAGAGGGAAGATCATCCCACAGAAGTTTGTTGTACCACTTTCCTTTGCATTGGAACAGAAACGGGTTAGGAATCACACTCTGATGATAATTGCCAAATCCAAGGGAGTTGCAAACATAGGCCACCTAGAGGAACAGCTAAAAGAATCAAGAAGAGAGTTGGCCATGGTGAGGCACATAGAAAGCAGTAAAAGAGCCCAATTACAGGAGGAGAATGAACTGCTGAAAAAGCAGTTGCAACTACAGGAAGGTCACAAGGAAAATAGGTTGTCCATTTTGGGAGGGCAACAACAGCAAGAAGGACCTCCAACAGACAAGGAAACAACTGAGAAACAATAGAGAGAGGAAAAGCTACAAGCTGATGTTGAGATGCTAACAAAACTGCTGTAGGAAAAGGAGTCTCAGGCAGCAGAAGAAATAGAGGGTTTAAAACAACAGTTGCAAGAAAAAGAAGCCCAAATGGCCTGCATGGCTAGCTGGGCAGCAGAAGCCTTACAATGTAGGAAACTTGCTAAGTCCTATGCATTATATCTTAAAGATCAATGGTTGCAATTTTGATCCAAGTGGATATTGGTGGCCACCTGCTAATTCGACTTGGATCCCCTCTAATGCTTCGTGCAGTTTTTTTCAGTTTCCTTAATTATAGCACAATTTACTATTTTTAGCAGTTTTTCGGGTCCTAAACTTCCGGAGCCATTTTGAGGCCCTAAACGACGTTTTTTGGGAAATATACTGCCCAGCGATTTTTCGTGACTAAAAATCGTCTTTTCCGTCGTAGTCCTCGGAGAGATCTTTCCAACGGGTTATCATGCGCATCAAACGGAGATAAGATGACCAATTCGCGACCCCGGGAAGTTGATGTACCAACTTACCCAAAAACGGGGCCCACAATTTGGCGTTTCATCTTCCAGGGTGAGGTTTTGGAATGTGAAGGGTTTTTCCATTGTTTCTCAACAATAAATAGGCCTTCGAGCCTCATTGTAACACAGTTCAGAGGCATGTAGCCACACATCTCTTCTCAGAGATAAGCTACCATAGCCCTAGCTGGTTTATTTCCATTTTCTGGTTGTAAGCATATTTCAGTATTTTCCATTAATGAAATGAAGTATTATTTCCGCTGCATCTCTTTATTTATGGTTATCACATCTCGGTATTTATGGTTATCTCTGTAATCTATTGCGTTCCTATTTAAATCTGGATCAGATGCCTCCACTCAAACTGCAATTATGCAAATCCAACGTAACAACATGGTCGGTCTGTCCGTCGCAAGAGACATGTTCCCATTCACAATAGCTTAATGAAACATTCCATGAAGCCAAACGTCCGGCAGGATCATGCAAACCACTTTTAAAGGTTAAGAGAGATTTCATTTGCTTATCTAAATAACCCGTCTCAGAAGACACAAACGTGAATGTAGCAGAGAAAACTATGCAAAATATGAAGATCCATATACCAAAACTCAATAATCTCTTTTGCATGGTATTACCAGTCAGCAAACCTTCATGTTTCAAGCATTGCATTCCGCCTGTTTTTGTTACTGGGATATTATCAGGAATCAGGAAAAAAAAACCGTTTGGTGTGGATTGCAGAGAGAGCACATCAAAAAAAAATCTAAAATAAAAATTCGTGTGCATAGCGCGAGCAATATATATATAAAATCAATATATATATTTAAAAAATATGGGAAAATATGTTTAATCATGGATTTTCACTTTCATATTATTATAGAGATTTTTAATTTATTAACTTGTAAACAAGATTGGTTATAATAAGCTAGCTTACCAATACTATATGCTGCAAAAACTTAATATATATTTATATGATTTTTTCAATTAATTAATTAATTAAATAAATAAATAATCATAACTACTTTTTAGATAAATTTTAAGAATATTTTAGAATATTTTAAGGAGGTTAAATTCCGACCATTTATTTAATAATTATTGATAATTAAATTAAAATTTTGAAATATTTGTCTATTAGATTTTGAGTAGGTGATAATGAGGTGCTCTTTTAAAGTACTGTTTGAGGTGAAGTCACCTAATCCAAAGTAATATTAGACATAATGAAAATATAGTCCCACCAAATTTACATGTATATTTTTTAAAAACTCTATTCTAAAATAAACATATCTATAAATATAATATCTCTAATATAATTCCTTTCTCATCTTAATAATTCAAGTAAGCCTTTCGCATAGCTAAAAAGCCACCACCATTGTTTACCTATAAAGAAAAGTGACCTTCATAGGTGAATTATTCACTTAAGAACCGCAAATTTTCTTTAGCAATATCATGGCTTCATTAGAATGTGGCCAAATATAAGAAAGACAGGCATACAACATATGGTTCGATGGAAAACAACACACCCTTCTTCAATTAGAGACACAACATTTCAAATAAACCTTCGCATTTATTTTTAATTGATGTTCTCAAGCTATTATAATTCTGGTATACGTCTATTATGATGCTATGTGTTGTGCATGACCATTCGACATATGTATAATCATGGAAGAATGCTTCTAAAGATACTATTGTAATTATAAACACTTACTTTGTTCAGACGCATCACAACAACAACTAAAGACATAATCATTTTTATAAGAGAGCTTCACAAGCTTGATTCTCCACGGAACATTCGATGATATAATTAAAATGTTCACCAATAACCTTGTTTTTCTGACAAGTTTGCATTAAAGTGTCAGCCTAGTCGCTATTATAATTATCCACGTATAAAATATGATAGTACACTCAAAGCTAAAACCCATAATATGTAATTCTCATCGTCATTTTGAAAATGATAAAAAATCATACCCAAATTGTTAACACTCGAAGGAAGGTATGAGCCTTCACTCTCATATTAAGAATAGGTATAATAACCTTGCATGATACACCATTCCGTGCAGTTGAAATGTCCAAATTATAAATATAAACTTAATTTTTTTCTCAGTAAAAAAAAAAATTGGTTTTTATTATAATATAATGAAATTAGTATTTATTGTTTTCAATTTATTATTGCATTTTATTATATGGTAAAGATAGTGAGAAAGTGTTAAGATCATGTATTTCAATCAATATAAAGTATCGGAAGCGCAAGTTCCTTGGTGCTCTTTCAATGAAGTATTAAAGAAACATATTTACTTATACCATGTCTAGTATGTAGAGTAAAAAGAACAACAAAAATGTAAGTAACATTCATAAATAAAAAAGCGAGAAGGATCTGAAATCAGAAGTATTTATGTAGATATGGCCATGGAACCAACATCTATGTGTGAACTACCAATCCCAAGTGTGATGAACATTTTTCCCGGGGGGTCCTCAATGCCCAACTTAGACAGTTTGTCTGCAGTTTTGTTGAATTCCAGTGAATGTGCTCGAAGAACTTGCTAAAAGGAGACTTTGAGATAATCAATATTCCGTAACCAACCCTGTATGTGTGGATGTGATATGGAGGCCAAGCCCTGTACATGATTGATGATGGCTAGTGAGTCCATGTATACCTACATTCTGGGGATGTTAAGGAAGCTAGCGAACCACATTAAGCCCCATAATGTTATCGCTTCTGCTCTCATATTTGTGCTAAGGCCTTCGAACCATTGGAAACTATAGTGTTGACTGTAGTCCATGCGGATCCAAGCTCCACATCCACATCTCCCTTCCTTTGTTGCATCGTCGAAGAAACCTACAAGGAAAGATAGATTTGGGGCGGATTTTTGATGTAATACATTCATGAGTTGGATTAGTATGTAAAAGTGGTCCCACCCAAGAAATGATGTTAGTGATGACATTACTCTCATTTAGGATTTTGCCTTCAAAAATAAAAGAGTTCCTCGCTCTCCACAATTTCCAGAGAATAACAATTAGAACAACCATTATCCTTTGGGACCTCCTGCTCCACCATATTAAGCATGCTTCTATAGTATCATGTGCATCGTGGCTGTAAGATACGATATCCAGAATCCTTTTCCATACCTGTACAACCTATGGGCAATGTAGAAAAATATGTGTATTATCCTCCTCCAGCATATTACAAAAAAACAATTCTTAAATATAAATCCTAACATGTATCTATATTCAAGTCCTAAGTGTAAATTTAACCTATAACCAAACACCCCTTCTCCGAGATAATTGGTACCCATACATATATATTCTCTAGTTTTATTGATAAACCCTGACCCTGGGAGAACCTTCGTTAGTGTAAGTGTCATTACCCTATTTATAATTAACCGAAATTTCATGAGTTACTTGGTCAATATGTTGGAGGACCTTCATTATTATAAGTATTATAACCCTATTTAGAATGTAATTAACCTAAATGTCATGAGAAGTAATTCGGCAATCAATTGTCCAAACAGATATAAACTCGCAATATTTCTCTGGGATGCCCGGATCCTTGTAGCTTATGGTCAAATGGGCCCCTTCAGTTTTACCATCAAAGTAATAATTAGGGAGTTGGACATAATTCAAACCACATCCTATTATCGTTCTAAGATATTGAACTACCAGCAGCGGGACCAACGTGATGCCACGTGGAAAGATCATTAGATACTCAACCCATTTCCCGTGGAAAACTTTAGAATATTCAACCGCGTGTCACATGGATGGAGGGTGTTACCAGATTCCATGCCGTGACTAAAGAATGGATCCTTCGGATAAATTGTTTAGAAAGTTACTAGAAATTCTAGTTATATTTAGAGAAAATCTTGTAAGGATTTTTGTAAATCTAAGTTACAGTTGTTAAACTTCAAAATTTTAGGTGTCTTAAACGTTTTTGATGGTGTTGAATCCATTTCCACAATCAAAAACACTATTCAAACACTGTTTCTGCAAAAAATTTTGAAATTTTTTTTTACCCGAATTCTGACTATTTTTGATCATCCTAACAATTCCCCGCCTTGATAAGCAACTTCGCGACGATAGGGCGGTGCTCACTCCCATCCCACGTGAACCCCGCAAAAGGGAGCATTCTTTCACATTGGAAAATTAATATTGGGTGGTATGACAGCTGAAGTCCATGATCATCGGAGGTAATAAGTGTAGTCACTTTACTGATTTCTATGAAGAGGGGACTTTTGTATGATGCATGAACTCTGCCCATTGGTCAACGCTGTAGTATAATTAGCGGGAGGTATTGTTTGTAAAGTTATGGAAATTTTAGTGATATTTAAAGAAAATTTGGCAAGGATTTTTGTAAATCCAAGTTATAGTTGTTAAATTTCAAAATTTTATGTGTTTTAGAAAAATTTGTTGGTGCTGAATCTATTTCCACCATAAAAAACACAATTCAAATACAAAAATTTTTGAGATTTACAGAAAACCTAAAGAACATTCTTTAACATTCGAAATGTAATATTGGGTGAGTGGTACGACGCTGAAGTCCATGATCACCGGCGTTAATAAGGGTAGTCAGTCTTCTGATTTCTATGAAAGCGAGACTTTGCATGATGCATGAACTCTGGCCATTGATCAACCAATAGACATAATGAAAATTTTGCCATTGTCAGGGTCAAGGGTCAAGGTCACCCGTAAAAGCAGACCACGCATGCATCTGTTAAGAAAGTCAAAACCCTTGAGGAGCAAGAGTCAAGGTCACTAGCAAAAGGAGACCACACACATTCATTACGAAAATGAAATCAAGCCAAAGCTCCATATCGAGTCTAAATAGATCGCAAAATTATTATATCTAGCAGGCTGGGATCGTGCGCCATACGCAACCTGATGTCACTAGAGCAACAGGATCTGGAGCGATAGCTATATGCCACTTTGTATCGTCGAGAATGGAATTTTTATCGATGCATGTTGTCGTATGATTGAACCATTATTTTGAACTTCGAGCGAAGTTGATAGTTTGATTTTATTCCTTCCATTAAATTTCAAAATATTTCCAAAATCACATAGAAAAGTTATCGATACTAAGCATATGAATTGACAGAATATAAGCACCTAGAAAAGCTACTCATACTATCATTATGAGTTGCCTCTTCACTGTCTCGCTGAGGAGTGAGCTTTTTGGACGATACACGCATGTATCGATGAGCAAGCACGAATCCTTCATGCCCATCACCTCGTGGAAAACTTATTTGCGCACCCATGCATAAGAGTCAATTTGGCCAAGTTTGGTGTAGAGACCTGAAATGATTGAAACTTTGTTGCTCGAAATATATTTTGAGTAGCCCGGTTTATCATACTAAGGAGATTGGCTGATTCATCTGTTTTTTAGTATGCACAATATCTTTTATCTATTAAATAATGGAATATAATTTAATAATAAAATGTGAAAAAATTTAAATTAATTTAGATGAATAATTTTATAGTTTTATTTTAAAATGGAAAAAAAATCTTAATAAATGTGTTATAAAAGTAATTTATTGAGTAGGAGGTTTATTGAGGGGTGAGGTTCATTGAACAAAGAGGTTCATTCTACCATCCAATGTGAAGGTGATGTGTAAGTATGTCTGTGCTTGGAGTTTGACACATGTCGCTCTTAAAATAGAAATAAAATATTTTCTAAATAAAAATGTAGAATATAATAATAATAATAAATGCATGATTAATTAGTTTTTTCAGAATTGCAATTTAAACAATAAAAAATAACACGTTATTTTTTGCACTCTAAAATAAGTTTGCACTTGAGGAAATTTGATCCCTCTCTGCTCATGTTAGATCCATGCTTAATATGTTGATTCTTTGAGCTTATAGGCTCATTCTACTACCCAGTGTTAGTCCTTTGTGCTCTGCTTGGAGTTGACATGTGTCACTCTTAAAATAAAAATAAAATATTATCTAAATAGAAAAGAAATGTCCCCTATAATAAAAAAGGAAAAAGAATATGCTATGCATGTTTAGTTAGTTGTTTCAAAAATATAATTTAAACAATGAAAAATTACCAATTATTTTTTGCACTCAAAAATAAGTTTGCACTGAGGATAAAAATATAAATTTCACATCTATTTATAAAAATATCTTTTTTTTTTTTAAATTTAATTAAATCCTTAATACATATAATTACACATACTTTATATTTTTTTGAACATATTTTGTAATGAGGTAGCTTAACTTATAGATGAAATGGCATTTTCACCATAATCGGAAGATACCATCTCAATCAAGTTTGTGATTTTCTCTTGTTTAAAGTACATTTTTGAATGCAAAAACGAAAACCTTTAGTATAGTGAATTGTATAGATTAAGCAACTTAAACTCAAGTTTTTAAAAGTCACTACCAAATTTTGATTGGTAGAAATGGAAACCTTTAGGGTACTAAATTGTATAGATTAAGCAACTTAAACTCAAGTTCTTAAAAATCACTACCAAATTCGATTGGAAAAAATGCTCTGAAGAAAGGTTATTTTATGTGTAAGGCTTTAATAATTTAATTTTTTAATTCAAAATATTTATATAAAGAAAAAATAGCTTGAAGACAAATTATAATAAGTATTACTTTTCTATATTATTATTAATTTTTTTTTATATCTAGCTAAATCGGCAATGGCGGTGGTATCGTACTCGCATTACACGGGGTTGAATCCCACCGGCTGCCACTATAACAGCTAGGAGGAACCACCCAATCCGCAAGGAATGACCCCTCAGGGTAAGACGAGACTTGAACCTGTGACTGCACAGTGGCACGAACGACTTAGCAGAATGTTTGTTGACCACAAGATGAAAGCCTTGCGGGCCAAATTATTACATGGGGTCGATTCTGACCACTACCTCTATAACCACTGGGAGCTGCGCCAGCCCCTCTATACAGCTCCAGGGTAAGTCCGGGGGATTTGAACTCGTGACCTTCAGTGCGAAGCCCGCCTTTCTAACGAACTTCACCGCATTGTGATTACCAACTCGCATACCCTCGTGGGGCTATTATTAATTAAATTTAAATATAATACATATTTTTTATTAAATTATGTTAATTTTTAATTATTATTTATATTTTATACCTCTACATATATAGAAATATTCTTATTTCTAATTACATATTCGTTAATGAAATTTATTGAGTTTTTATATATTTATTAATTATATGTTTAAAAAATACCAAGTGAAAGAATATGAATTATTATTATTATTATTATTATTATTTAGAACTTATTTTAATGTGATATATATTTAAGATTTTTTTAATTTTATGAAAAAAATAAAATTAGAATATAAAAAATTCAATTGAATTAATTTATTATTTTTATTTTTTGTTATTTTTAATTAAGTCAAGATTTTGTTTTATTATTATCATTATTATTCGTAAATTAAATACTTTGGATTTCATTAACAAAATAAGGTTACATAGCTCTCTTTTTAGATCCAACCCAACAATACATACGAAAATGAAAGATCCCAAATACCCACATACAACAAAGTCATCGAGCAATATTCCTCTCTCAAGTTTAACACCCACATACAACAAAGTCACATAACAATATTGCTCTCTTAAGTTTAAAAAGAACATAACACCATAAACCTTATACAAACCAGTTTCGCCATAAATACATAAACAAAGTTGAAAACTATAGTGCCAAGAAACCACAAAGCATATCACCCTTCTCTAGGAACAAGAATCAACATAATGAAGCATAAATTGCAAACAAGGGCCAGCATATACAGAACCATAAGTCAACCAAGGCCAAGCGCATCTCCAGAATCATATCTTTTCATAATCTTGGAGCATGACCCAAATAACAAATGAGCCAGTGATCCTTAGAACAAGCAAGAAGTGGACATTACATGCACAAATCCATAATAAATATCAACTGCCAAGAGATTCATAACACATAGAAGCCCATAGGAACAAAGGGCCATCCAACATAAATACACATATCTATATCCAATTCTAGGTAAACCACAATGGTCTCAAAAATAGATCAACGAGATCCATAAAATCACTTCTGTAATTTAGATCCTAAAGAAATAGCAAGATAAAATATCCAACCATAAAAACACATATCCATCTATAGACACATAGATCCATCGAAATCACCAACTAATCCACAATTATAACCAAAAAAATTGACAGAAACAACTCTCCACATTATAAACTAGATTTTCAACTGACACATATGTTCTTGAACAATGTAATCTTGAACCAAAACATTGAGGAACCCCATTAAGAATCCATACCTTAGAGTTTGCATGCCAAAATTGATTACAAAAAGACATGAAAGCCCACTATCTCTAGTCATGATCAAAAGAAGATATTGTAGTCAGTGCCTAAGCACTATCATCCAAAGAGTCCATGAGATCACCAAAAGCATAATCACTCATAAGAAATCCTTCTACATGGGAAAAACGAAAAATCTAGATTGTTTAAACAAATCCTTTGATTATGAGGCATGCGTTTAATGTCTTCCAATGAGGATAAGTCATTGCAATTTTCCTCGTTCTTGTCTTTGAAAATCAACCACAACAGGGTAGTCATTTGTTGATGTAAAGCCATAGAATTCAAAAAATGTACTGACCTACTCATGAACCTTCTAGGAGAAGGAACCCATTTCATATCTTTGCAAACCAATTCAGAATCTACATGATAAGGGTGATTCCCTACCTATTTACATTCCTAAAATAGAATTTATTTCCTCACATATGAAGGAACTGCATTAAAGAAAGTAGCCACAAAGTCATAAGAAAAAGGAAAAACCCTTTTCTACCCTACTATAAAATTGCCTCCACCACTCTTGCTACTCATTCTCTGTGTAAGAGGCATGAGCACTACCAAGAGGGAACACTTATGCCAAAAATTGAGATACCCTTGGCCTATAAAGCAAGAAGAAAGATTAGACATAATACCTTTATCCCCATATCTGTATACCATTATATCATCAACCAAATGCCACATTACTGGTGCATATTCCACCAAATTCTCAAACTCACTTTAGCCTAGAACCATAATGTAGAAGATTCTAAAATACGCTGACAAAGAGTAAGACTTACCTATGTGCTAACATAAAACAAATAGGTATATATGAATCCCTGAAATTATAATGCCAATAACAAACACTAGACCTAGAAAAAATTGACAATACCGTAAGAGAACAAATTTTCTCAATTGAACAACCCTATTGACGGTGTTGGAAATTCATTAACCAAGCAGTCTCCTCAATGTGAATTCCCAATTAGACCTCATACAGTTTGGTGTAGGATCCCCATCCGAAATATCAGCCTGATTGCCATATATCTTAAAGATATGCCTTGGCTCTAACTGTCAGCAAGACAAGGATGCACTCGTGTCTTTGAAAAGAAAGAGGGTGTGCCTAGTGAGTGTTCATTTGTAAATGTGTCAATGTTATTCTACTATGGAGAGGGAATAAAAGTGAGCCTCTAAATGAGAGGTAGTAATACCACCCAAGAAGAGACACACATGAACTGGAAAAAAATGTCTAACATCCAGAGGAATAGTCCACAAAGGATGTGACGGTCATTACAACCAACAAATGAAGAAATATTTGTCTAATATCTTGCAGAATAGTCCACAAGGATGGGACAATAATAACAACCATTACAACACATTATAAATAAGATAAGTACTAAAATAACCGAAATAGTTCAACTATCTTAGCACATTTGAAAGCAAACATGAAATACAAACATCCGTAGAATAGTCTTACAAGCATTCATAATCCATGCATGAAGAATGTGATGTCCTTAAAGGATTATGTTATTAAGTAAAAGTTCCAAGATACATGTTTACAATGTACATCACTAGCTCTAGTAGTGGAACATTGGAGCCACTCCTTGCTCCTCAAAGAACTAACTTATCTCTCTAATGCCTTGTGGGAGGAGCTAAGGTGAAAAGTGCTTTACTTATACAATGAGGGTGTATATATAACGAAGGGGTGATACTTCCTCTTTGTGACTTTTTGACTACCCTCATGATTGTTCAACTTCTATGACTTTTCAGCTTACATGATTCTCCATATTCATGTGTGTCCTTGGACTTCCACTTTACATTACATTTTGAATATAATATACATGGTCCACAATGATGATGTGGCATATGAAAACTCATGACACATCATGCAATGAAACTGCTGACATGGATTGCTTCATAATGTGGAAATGTCAAGCCATTGTTGTTGTTGTATCTTTGATGTCTTCTTGAGAACACTTCGTCTTCCACCTCCTCATGGCTCGGCGATATGAAACCTTGATGATCTTAAGTCTTGAGTTGTGGTCGTAGGTGTCCCTTTTCTTTTCTTTGATAGATGAGCTTGCATGCTCAGTTGCAAATATGTTTTTTTGCATACTTCCCTTCTGCATCTCTCCCTCGTCATATTTTCATGGTGTGAGAGGGTACACTAGTACAAAATGGCTAATTAGTTACTAAAAAAAGGACTAAAATTTGTATATAAACAACCATTTTTCAGTCGGTGACCAATAAAAGCTAATTTATAGTATCTTATAATGCGACCAAATTTTAGTCATTTTGAGCTTAGTCATTAATTAGTTGTACCAATTTTATCGTCTAGTAGTATATTTAGTCATAAATTTGGTCATTAATTTAGTCATTGATTTAGTCATTAATTGTCACAATTAATGAAAAAATATACAATATTCCAGACTGAGGCAACTGGACAACTGCTTTAGGCTGGGTTGGGAGGAATGATTATACAATCTCGAAGGATGAGACATGGCCTTGAGCATAGGAACTATGCAGTGCAACATCCATGAGAGGCAGAGTTTGTGCATTATGCATTTCCAAGAGGGAAGGTTACACCTTGAGGTGTGGAACTGTGTAGTGCGTAGTCTAGGCAGGTTGGGTGAAGTCAAGTTGTTGGTTAGAAGGCCTCTTCAGGAATGGTTAAGTGTCAGACCAGTGAGACTAGTGTGTGAGGTGATAAATTTTTTACTTTGATCTCACACTTAGAATACTTGATGACAAAACAACATAGATCACCCATGACACATAAAAAATGCATTTACCTCTATGTGGTAGTGTTATGACGAGTTACGAAAAGTGTGACACTTAAGATATACTTTGCAACAACCGTGACTACGCTTATGCCAAAATGCCCAAAACTTTGTGAGGTGCGATAGATGTTTGAATGGTTAGAAAAACTCATAGATAGAAATATAGAGCCTTAACACCATTAGAACAAGCTTCTACACATTGCACGATAGATGTTTGAATGGTTAGAAAAACTCATAGACAGAAAGGTAGAGCCTCGACACCATCATAACAAGCTTCTACACATTGCACAAAAGCCAATCATGCGAAAATATGACAATATACCTAACTTGCAAAGGGAAGAAAAAAACTTCAAGAAAGTACATGAAATGAGTTTCATTGTTTGTAACTATAATGTGCAAGACCAATGAAGGCTCTGTGTTGGAGCCTTCGTTAATTTTGAAGAGTTTTGACCACTTTTGACCAATTGTAGGGTGGGAAAGGACAAATGGAAACAATGATTGGGCGGTAGAAAAAGAAGTTGTGGGAAGGTGATGGAAAGGTGTCATCGAAAGGCAAAGGCAGCCTAGGAGATGGGAAGGTGCAGAGGCAACCAAGGAAGCAAGCAACCGAGCGAGAACTGGCAGTCAAGGCAACCAGGAAGGATATAAAAGGATGAAGAATAGAAAGGAAGAGGTTGGTTGTTGTTGGTGTTGCTACTATTGTTGTTGCGTTTCGTTGATCATCGGGGTTGTTTCTAAGGATGGACCTTCCGGACACTAAAGGATTAGGCCACTGAGGAGGTACGCAGACATAAGAGCAGAAGTAGGAAGAGCTGGAAACTAAGCAACTAGGTTGCGGAGTAGATCTAACCTTAGCTATTGAGCTGGGTATTTTATGTATTGTTGATGGCGTTGGGACAAGTTATAATGTATTTTTTTTTATTTTTATTTTTTTTTTTTTTATTTTTTTTTTTTTTCTGTTGCTTTAATGTAATTCGAGTTGATGATTGTTAAGACTCATACTGTATTGTACATCATGTTCTATGGCTTATTAAAATTTTAAATAGTCTCCTTGTTGCATGAAGCTGGTGCTTGCTAGATTGATACTAGTATGTTGTTAGTTTTATGGCATGTGCGATGAGTCCTTGTGTATGAATTTAGGATATCATTATCTTTGTTCCATGTATTATGAACGCATATATGTATGATCGCCTGTGTCTAACTTAGATCCCCTCGATTCCATGTTGAGCCCTGCTCCCCTTTTGGTCGCGGCATGCTTCGGGTGAGACTTTTTTCCCTTTGCGGTGAGGTGAAAATGCCAACGATGTCCTAGACTACAATGGACCATTGTTGGCCTTCTATTCCTCAACCCAGGGTATTTTCCCTGATGACTCATCTGAGCCAACAAATGGTTCCTTTGTCGGGACTTGAAATTAGGAGAACTGGTTCAAAATATGGTGTCGAGGGTGTTTAAGAGAAAGATTAGAAATTGGTGGAATCACAAAATAGACCAATTTGTGGTTGAAAGAGCTGACTTTAAGAATCAGCCGATCGGCAAGGTGCGAAGCAGATATTATACCCTGATAGCTTAGATGATCAATATCAAATTTTCTGGTGTAAATTCCCTAAGGACCTCTACAATTGGTTGAGGGAACTGAAGTGGTAAAGTCCTTCGAGTGGATCGGTGATAGCCTACCATAGTTGGACTTCGTTCAAGACTGCGCTATTACAATAGCTAGATAACAAGCAGACGAGAGTAGTTTATTTTTGTGTGAGAACTATGGTAGAAGGATACGTAGTTGAGTTTGCTGCAGAAAGTTATTAGTCGTACTCAAAGGTGGAGGAGGTGTTTAACTCTGAGCTAAGGGGGGAATTGATAGGGGAAATCCAAATGTGGATTAAGATTCTTTGGTAGAAGAGGGACTGTTATATCTATCCCCTGTTGGGATGGAAGCATAAAATCCCAGTATCGAGGGAAGGAACTAAAGGGGAAAATGATGCCCAGAAGGGGATAAGGGTGGTGTGGGGGGATGGATGTAGAAGGATTAAAGAAAGCGAGGGATGTTAGAGCATAGAGAAGGGTGTTGTTAGTAGACAATTGGTAGGTAAGAGCAGCTCAGGCCCTAGGGAAAAGAAGGAGGATCCCACTCAATAGGAGTGGCGATGTAAAAATCCTGAGCTGAGATGAAGGGCAAGAGGATGCTAGGGTACTAGAAGATGGGACAAAAGGATGTCAGAATCAGGAAGAGGAGGAAATACATTCCCTATAGGTTGCGGAAATAGGATCGCAATAGGGAACTAGAGGAGGACAATCTTGGAATGCTATGGATGTGGGATCGCAACTAGGAACATATGGGGTATCCTCCCCAAAGGCTGCGGAAGAAGAACCGCGGGATCAACACCCATGTTGGCACGAAGACAATGCCAACATGGGTGACAGAATGAGGAAGTTATTCAACAAGGAACCAACATCCACCAAAGTTCAGCAACCCTAACCCCGAAGCACAAGTAGTGTTTTCCCCGACCTTCCCCTGGTACCTTATCACAAACCAGAAGAATTCATCCTTAACCTAACAAAAGCAGCGCGAGTATATAGGGTGTGGGAAAAATACATAACTGGTCTTAATACTGGGAGTGATATGAGAACTGGATATAGTAGTAATTTGGGACTATAGGGGTCGCTACAGTAGGGAACCAATGGTTTTGTGTTATTAGCCAATATTTAGAGCAGTATGGCGGGATCATTTACAAGATACCCAAAGTTTGTAGGTAAGGGGAATGAGGATGTGGAGCAACACTGATACCTCTGCGAAGCCATCTGGAGATCTCGTCAAACTCTGGATAACATTTGGGTGGTGGAATTCCAAACCACGCTAAGGGAACGAGCTCTATGCTGGTTCATAAAGTGGGTAGAGAAAAACCAGAACCCAACCATAGATGACATGAAGAGGGGATTGATTCAAGAATTCAATGTACTGCAAACTGATCAGCAAGGATATTGGAGTTATGGGAAATTAAGCAGAGGGAGGGAGAGACTGCGTGGGAGCTCATGCAAAGGTTTATGGATGCCATTGCCAATCTAAGTTATACTTTGGACTCGAACCACTAGTGGGAATGGTTCATCAAGGTGTTCTTTTCCTTGACCAGGACATTGCTAACACAACAAAAGATAGGAATCCTATAGGATGCCTTAGAGCAAGCATAGCAGATAGAAGCGATGGCAGGATATCCCCACGAATATCGGGGAGGCAAAAGCCTGCAAGATCCAGCAATCACGAGCTTGCAAAGCCAGATCACGAACCTAATAGAGAAGTTGAGGGATCTTCAGCCCATACAACCGGCTAGGCCCAATGTTTGGTGCACACATTACTTGGTGGAGGGGCACGTTGCGATGGAATTCCCACGACTGCGAGGTCTTAACCAAGCAGAAGGGGTGGTGGGGTCATCAGGAAGCACTCCAACCACAGGGGCTACGACCATCGGGGCGCAAGGACCCTTCCCAGGAATGAATAACGCATATTTCTTCGAAATTTGTAGAACTTATGGACACCTGTCACAAATGTGTCCAGTGTTGCAAAAGTACTTTAGCATCCCCAATAACAACTACTGCGAGTTCTGTGTGTTGACTACTCAGAACACCGATCAATGTTGGGCATTGGATGCTTTGGTAGAAAGACTGGATAGATCCACGTTCCAAGTCAATGAAGCAAATCGAGTGGGGTGAGAAGGAAATGGACGCAGAGGGAGATCGGGGGGTAGAGGACCCCTAAGATTCTACAATTGTGATCAAGAAGGACATGTCGCAAGGGAATTCCTGCTCCCGAGAAGACCATGGTGTTCGCAGTGTAGATTTAACACCCATGCGACAGAAGACTACCCAGAGCTCATCATGAAATGGGAAGAGAGGACCAGATAGTGAGGGGCTAACCTGGTGAATGTCGAGCCTCGGACTGACGAGGGTCTCCCGCAAAAAATATCAATATAGTCACCTGAGGAGGGAAGAAGATAGGGGAAGATCATTACACCAAGGAACCCCTTTTGATCGTCAAAGCGACATCACCACCAATGGCGTATCAACTTGAGCACCAAAAGTAGTATTACCAAGAAGCAGCCAAATTATTCGAATGGATGGTTGAAGATAGGGACACCCAAGATCCGCAAGTCTGCAGGCCCAACCCTGCCCAACCCATTGGGGAATGGTTTAAATTGTTCTTAAAAATTGTTGAAGATGAGACCATGCAAAGGGAATTACGTAAAATCTTGAAAGTTGCAGTGTCCGTAGAGTGAGAGGATGTGGGACAACCTTGTGAAGTCTAGCCAGAGAAAGCCTCTAGGAGGGTGAAGTGGAATAAGAAGAGAATCGGGAAGGAATTCCAAATCAATGCATAGGTGGCAGGATTCCAGATAAAGGACACCATGCTAGATCTAGGATCAGATGTAAACAAAATAATACCCCGGAAGACCTTGGAGGAAATGGGGAAGCCACAACTAAATTATTTGCCAATTCAGTTGAGAATGGAAAATCAGTATTGTATACTGCCCATCAAAAGATTGGAGAATGTAGAGGTTGATGTAGCAGGAGTAAAAAAACACACTGAATTCGAAGTAATAGACATTATGGGGGATAAAGACCCATATCCATCACTCCTAGGGATTGACTGGGCATACGAAAACTATTTTTTCATATATTTGAAAAAGGAACTGATGATCTTCGAAGCAGAAGGCCTGAGGGTAATTCACCCATGGGACCCTTATCAAGGATCCAAGTTTACAAAAGCAACAGATGACAGGGAAGAACTAGGGATGTTAGATCAGTTGTATACTCTCACAATAGGAAAGAGGGAATATTACATAAATCCTACAGCTGGAGGAGCATCCAAAGTTTAGGAGTTGGTTTAGAAGCTGCATGGGATGCATGGTGGAAGGGTGGATACGAACTAACAACCTGATGATCTGTAATGATAAGCTGAGTAAATTGGGGAGATATAGGAAAGGACGACATCCCGAAGTACTGTGGCCTTGAACCGATAGATCAATTCTTGGCAGGATGGACCAGGATGTACTAGAAGACCAGGGACTTCCCTTTCTAGACATTGCGCTCATGGCAACACTGGCAATATGGTGGAAAGCACACTGCTAGGTCTTGAAAGAAGGATGCAAAGCAAGCAATAAAAGAAAGATTTAGCAAGAAGGAAGAGTAGCCACCAGGCCAAAAATAATACGATGGGAATTCAAGTCCTGAGGAACATGTCAAAGGGTGCATGAACAACTGAGAAAGCCAGGGACTGCCAAGGAATCTGTGGGTGCATGCCTTTATACACACCCTCAGCACCATCCCCCGAGAATGGTACATCCATGAAGAAATAAGATGAAAAACAGTTGCTTGGGATGCCTTGAAAACATAGTTCATCGACGATTTATCATTCAAGGATAGTGAAGCACAAATGACAGAAGTGCTTCAAGCAGTGAAAGGATTTTTGTTCACTCTAGAGATGTTAGTTGAAGGGGAGCACAAATAAAACTTCGTGCAATGCTTATTTGACATGGAATCTCCAGGATTTGTAACCTACAATAGAATTGATGCAGAACCAGAAGATGACAGATTGGAAGGGCTTAGACACCTAGCCTTTGAAGAAATAGAGGGAGAAAGGGGGACTTGCGAGCATCCCTCGACAGAAGGTGCCCATATCCTACCAGTGAATATGAGAAAAAAGAATGTAGGGATGGAGGACAAACCCAAGATAGCATCAGTAGGAGACTACTGGGAAGAAAAAATCACTAAAGAAATTTTTGAGTTGCTACAAGAATACCAGGACTTGTTCCCTGCTTCGGTAGCTGAACTGAAGGGGATAAAAGGTAACTTGGGAGAAATGAAAATTGTTCTGAAGCTAGGAGTACGACCAGTGAAGCACAGACCATAACGACTGAACCCAAGGTTCAAAGAAAAAGTTAAAAGGGAGATTGATAAAACGTTGGATGCACGAGCCATTTTTCCGGTCGACAAAGCTGACTAGATAACCGCTATAGTGATTTAGAACAAGAAGGGTGTGACCAAGATTAGAGTATGTGTTGACTATAGAAGCCTGAACAATGCATGCATTCACGACCCATTCCCCACGCCGTTCAACGACGAAGTCCTAGACAATGTTGCGGGGAATGAGGCATACTCATTCACAGATGGCTTCTTAGGCTACCACCAGGTCCAAATAGCCAAAGAAGATAAAAGGAAAAAAAAATTCATGACGGAGTGGAGGTCGTATGCATACAATGTAATGCCATTCAGATTAAAGAATGCGCCAGCAGTATTTTCAAGGATTGTAATAGCAACTTTTCGAGACTACATTCATACGTTCCTAGAAGTCTACATGAATGAATGGATAGTATACATACTGCTGAAGAAGCATACCACTCTGTTGAGAGTAATGTTTGAAAGATGCAAACAATTGCAGATCTCTTTAAATTTGAAGAAGTGCATTTTTACGGTTCCCTTTGGAACCCTGCTAGGCCATATTGTTTGCAAAGATGGAGTCTTCATGGACCTTGCCAAAATAGCAGAAATCGTCCTCATGGAACCACCTCGCAACATAAAGCAACTAAGAGCAACTTTAGGCCATACAGGGTACTACAGAAGGTTCATCAAAAACTATGCAACCATAACAGCCCCAATGGAGAGACTGCTAAAGAAGACAAAGGAATTCATTTGGATAATAGGTTGTCAAGCAGCACTGGACAAACTAAAGGCAAGGTTAGTAAGGGAGCCCATATTGGTGTACCCTGACCAGAACAAAAAGTTCCATGTACATATTGATGCATTTGGAATAGCACTAGGAGAAATCCTAGCACAACCAGGAGAGGAGATGGATCATCTAGTATACTACGTAAGCAAAAATCTCTCCACGGAATAAAAAAACTGCACAACAATAGAAAAAGAAGCTCTAGCAATGGTCTACTCTCTCCAAAAGTTTAGGAACTACCTGCTGGGGGCACCATTCAAATTTTTCACAAACCATTCTGCACTGAAATACCTAGTAAACAAGCCAGTACTAGAGGGAAGAATATGTAGATGGCTATTATTATTTCAAGAGTTCACATTTGAAGTAGTTGTTAAGCTTGATAGACTGAATTTGGGCCTAGATCACCTTTCTCATATGGAAACAGGGGAGACTAATGGAGCAGTAGATGGCCGATTACCTGATGCTGATTTATTCAGAATAGAAGCCATACCCAACCACCTGCAGGAAATTGCTACTTTGCTCACAATAGGCAGTTGTCCACAGGGCTACACCACAATGTAGAAAAGGCACCTAGTGGTCAGAGCAGCAGATTACCAACTCATAGCAGGACACCTCTACAAAATGGGCTTAGACCACATACTCAGATGTTGTGTCCTACAGCATGAAAGAGAAGATATCTTATGGGAGTGCCATGTAGGGGTCGCGGGAGGCCATGTAGGGGGTAAGGCAACTGCAAGGAAGATACTATAAGCAAGGCTATGGTAGCCTATGATACATAAGGATTTGAAGGCATTCACCAATGAATGTGATGTCTATCAAATAATTGGAAGGCCTTCCCGACGCGATGAGCTACCACTGCACCCAGTCCACATGGTGCAGATATTTGATAAATGGGTAGTAGATTTCATTGGTCCAATCTCCCCACTACCACGTCATTCCAAAGCTCGATATATAATTACCACCATAGAGCACCTGTCAAGATGGGCAGAAGCCATGCCAGTAAAAGACTGCATAATAGAAACTGCAGCACGATTCATTTTTGAAAATATCATCTCAAGGTTCAGATGCCCAAGGAGTCTCACAAGAGGTCAGGGTACAAACTTCCTGAACGAGACAATTCAGGTCCTGTTAACAAATTTTATGGTACAAAATCACAAGAGCAGCCCTTACCATCCACAAGCAAATGCTGCAGTAGAAGCATTCAACAAGATACTAGAAAAAGGGCTAACCAAAATCATATCAGTCAACGGAGATCACTGGGATGAAAGAATTCGAGTGACACTCTGGGCATACAGAACAATAGTTAAAAGACTCCAAAAACAAACTCCATTTCAGCTGGTATACGGCAGAGAGGTAGTGGTGCCAACAGAGTTCATACTACCCAACATGTTCATTTCAGAGGCAACAGGAATGACCGATAGTAGTGCCTTGCGGGACAGACTGAGCTAGCTGTTAGAGCTTGATGACATGCGGTTCTTGGTGGAGTTCCATCAATATGTCGAGAAACGAAGACAAAAGGCTTGGAATGATAGGCACATCAAGAAGAAATTGTTTGGGGTTAGTGACCAAGTGCTCCTCCATGATAGCAAGTTCCTCAAGTTCCTAGGAAAAACACAGATGCACTGGTTAGGCCCATTCATAATTTCACATATAAAAGCGTCGGGTGCGGTAAGAATCGTGCAAATGGATGGAGTCCTACTACCAGGATGGGTGAATGGTGCATGGCTGAAACCTTTCCGCAAGTAAAAAAAAAAAAAATTCATAATAAGGTTGCATTCAGTGGAGAGATACTGCATTCCATTTGTGGTCGGGTCGGGGGGGTAGTGTCAGTAGATTCAACAGTCCTAGTTGGCAAGAACAGTAGCTGTGTGTGTCAAACACTATCAGTGAAATACACATAGGTTCAAACCTTTTCCAAAATTGATGGCTGCACACACACCCATCCCATCTGTCGTACCAGTAATTATTTCCTGATTAAGTAATCAATAAGGCAACAGTCAAGGTAGGGTCACAAAATATTTCTCGTTAAGCATAGAATTAGTTAATAAATAAACCCATCATAGTAAAATAAAGATGCCATGTAGTCCACTTTTTACTTTCCAAGTCCACATCATAGTTGGCACATACCAGTCAGCTGACAATGACAAAAGGATAGCTAGAATACATGGAAAGGCCACTAGAGTAATTAGTTGATTAAAGCCTTGTCATTCAGGGGATGTCATGTCAGAACCAGCTACATAACTCTCAGGAGAATGTAGGGAATGGTAGAAATTCAAACACCAGATGGATTCTAGGAGCACTTGGAAGAGCAGGAGCAGGACGGAAGAAACAAAAAACCACCAGTGCAAATTGTTTATAGAAGAAGGAGAACAGTGGCCAAGAGAATCACATCAGTCCCACAAATTGCTCTAGATGCAAGAATCAAAGTTATGGATGACTTGTATGGGAAATACAACTGGTTGAACCTCATCAACAACAACTTCACAGATGGGTTCTAATTCCCAACAATGAAGAGGGAGGTATATGCAGAACAATTTGAATGGGAGGATGGCACCAAGGCCTCTAGAATCAGGGGAGACTTCAAAGGTCTACAAAAGTCCACGTTGTTCAGATTGAGAAATCTACCTGTGTTTGGCGCCCAGCTGGCTGCCATGCAGTGTACCAAGCTATTAGTGAGCAGGATGCATGGAGGTTCCCTATGGCTGGACAGAGAATACCTGATCCACGTCAAAGATATCTACTGATTGACTAGCTTGGAAAACATGGGGAATTCAGTCAGCATGACATTCCAGGTTGAGGCTAAGTGAGGTAAAAAACCTATAGAGGACAACATCTAAACCCACTATGGGATGGAGCAGGGGAGAAAAGGCGTGAAGCTAGATAGAATCAACAAGGATAACATTCGGTTTTTCTACTACCTTATTGCAGGAAAGATGATGAGGCACTTCATGAGAAACAAGTGCACCTTAGACACGGTCTCAATAGCAGAACATTATTGCCTAGGTGAGATGTCAATTGGGCAGCCTTTATACTCAATGAACTCTTTGAGGCACGTGAAGATGTCTACTAGTGGAGCACTGGATTTGTGTTTAGATATTTGGTAATGACGCTGGCAATATGGAAGTGGAGGCCACCGCTAGAGAGGTAGATGACAATTATTACTGAAGATCAGCCAATTGCACTCAGATATGAACCATGGAGGGCATCATGGGATCCCAACATAAAAGATATCAATGAAACGACCTTCAAGAACTGGTCCACACAGATGGTGGATGCCATTCAGTCCATGGAAAGAATACACAAGACTCTCCTGGATGAGTTCTCGGGTGACATCTAGTTCGGGTCTTCGCACGTGCATACTTATCTCAGACCACGGTGTGTGAACCCCATGACACTAAATTAAGGCCATAAATATTTAGCTTGACAGAGGAGGCCTTGCGCAAAGAAGTAGAGTCCTAGCTAGGAGTGGCTTGCGAAATAATAGAAGGGAAGCCTAGGTACTTGTTTGGAGCTCTGGTGCCACAAAATCAAGAGGGAGATGGGGAAAAAAGTAGTAGCAGAAGGGTGGAAATGGAAGTACTCCAACCAATGTTGCTCCAAATGGAGGAAAAAATATTCGAGGTAAGGAGGAAAATCGCAAGCTTCGAGCCAGGTGAGGGTGACTATCTCGAACATTTTCAAGGTTCAACTATGTTGTTCCCATTATAATGCCACCCCTCTCAATTGTTAGGTAAACATTGTTAGAATATTATATATATTACGGAGCAATGGAACACATAAAATATTGCAGAAATATAAACACAGAAAACGCACAAAACAAGAGAGACATAGATATACGTGGTTCACCTAGTTTGGGCTAAGTCCACCTCGAACAACCAGTCCTTCCTTTCTATTATCCAGCAAAATGAAGAGACACAACCTACAACAAATCCGCTGTAATATCCTCTATCTTCTCTCACAGTCTCACCTCTCTGTTTCTCGCTCACACAAAATACACATTTATCTCACAGCCTCAAATACAATGCCCTCATACAAAGAGAGGGGTTGCCTTCTAGGGCAAAAAACCCTAAACTAAACATAAGTTCTATCATCAGATCATCCACCTAATGAACGACCAGATTGACTAGAAATTACTATACTTTTACAAGGCAATTTACAGTTGTTTTTAGCTTCGGGGGCGCTGCCCCCGAACCCCCCCGCCGTGGGGGGGCTCCCAAAGGTCGCAGCTGCCCCCCCCCTAGACCCCCCCAACAGCGAATATTTTACGGGTGGCGTTTTCGCCCCCATTTTGAACTAGGGTCCAATGTGGTACTTTTGAATATAGAAGATAATCAGGCTCCACACCCAACATCAATGGAGCCTCCCACGAGTGTAACCCAAACTCCCTCCACAACACCAATACCCAAGCCACAAAAGAAGTGAGTTATCTGCACCCCCCAAGTCAAAAATTTGGCTGCCAAAAATCCGAAAGTTAGCACCCTTGCCCCAGTCGTTGATCTCACTATTGAGGTTGAGCACCAAATTCCCGCAACTGCCATAGTCAAGGAAATGCCCAACAATGTAACCACTGCAGTACATTAGTCGTGGGAGTCATCCCCGCAGACAACTTCCACCTCCGCAATGGTGTCCGAGCTCTTCCCCTTCAGCCATAGGAGAATATATGCGAAAGCAGAAGTTCAGTTAACTAGCTGGAAAGAAGGTGCCACCTCGACCTTAGGAATACCACCCACTGAGAGTAAAACACTAATGCTAGGACTGGACCCACTAACTGGAAGATGCCTAGATACCAATTGGTAGAGAGAAAGGACTAGCCCGTACCTACCTGCTCTCGCTATAAAGATCACACTCCTTCTGAACCCTAGTATCACCCTAGCCACACCACAGTTCACCCCGCCATCACAACAACCATCATAGCAAGAGCATTCACCCGCCTTTCATTTCGATAAATCCATTGCAAGTAGCCTACCCTTACAACAACATTTTCTAGAACTAGACACAATGAGGGCTGATACACTCTATCACTGGTCATCAGCCCAATTATTTTCTTTCATTCAGTAAGCAGCCCATAAGGCCAAGGTCTTGCATGAGAAACTAGCTAAGGAACATGAGAAGTAGACGATGCAATTGTTTGCAGTAATAGAAGAACGAGATCACCTGCAAGAGGAAAATACAGGGTTGCAAGCACAAGTGGATCAGATTACTCAGAGATTCCAAGCCATGTGACAACCGTTGCCGAAGACAACATGGAAGCACCGACAAACATGTTCTCCTGCTCCTTGATCGACTGCTACGATCATATACAGATGGTGTGCATACGCCTAACAACCACAAATGCATAAATGAAGAGGAAGTTGGATACCATAAGGTCTGCACTACTAGACCCTGTGGAAATATATGCACACTCAGTTGAAAGCAAGATGTGAGAGCTCGAGACAAAGAAACAAGAACTAGCAGACGCCATCATCGATGGATATGCCTTAATCGACAAGTTCCATGACTGGTCAAGAATTCTAGCTCTAAAGAATCACCAAGTCTACCCATTGTGAGAGCAGATTCAATCTCTAATTGCCAGCACAAGGGCATGCACATATCTTTCTCAGCTCCAACAAATAAATGAACAAATCGACATCCTCTAGGCCCAGGTTGATGCAATTAAGGAGGAATCGACAGGATGAAAAGAGTAATCCAAGACTTTTGGCCCCCAGTTTGAATGCAGGTCCTGCTGTTAAAAGAGGCATACGATTCAAGCAACCAACAACTGGATGACTTATAGATCCAACAACTGACAAACTTAATATCACAATTAGTTAAGGCATTCACACAAAGTGCAGATGGGATCCTTGCAAATTGGAACTTGGCTATCTAGTGATACAGTGAGTTCAGGCAGCAGACAACAACAACAGTCCATGAGTTGGAGCCTTCATTTGGAATGGAGAAGCCACAAGGTCAAGAAAGGGCCACATAAACAAAAGCCACACGACAGGCTAGGATTGAAATGGAAGAGATGCCTATTCTGCAAGAAGGTATCACAACAACAGAGATGTCGACACAACAGATAGTGGAAGCAGCACCGGTAGCAACACAACTGCCACCCCTATAACCCATGGAAACAACAACAGAGCCACCAAAGGTAAAAATGACTTGACTCAGGGATGACTCAATAAATTGTGGTTGGGGCCTATTGGAGCCTTCGTTAATTTTGAAGAGTTTTGACCAACCGTGGGGAGGGAAAGGACAAATGTCAACAAATGGTTGGGTGGCAGAACAAGCAGTTGTGGGAAGGTGAAGGAAAGGTGGCAGCAGAAGGCAAAGGCAGCTGAGGAGACAGGAAGGTGTAGAGGCAACCAAGGAAGCAAGTCGCTGAGCGAGAATTGGTATTCAAGGCAAGCGAGAAGGATATAAAAAGAGGAAGAACGTAAAGGAAGAGGTTGGTTGTTGTTGGTGTTGCTACTGTTGTTGTTGGGTTTCGTTGATCGTCACGGTTGTTTCTAACGATGGACCTGCTGGACACTAAAGGATTAGGTTGCTAAGGAGGTATGCAGACATAAGAGTAGAAGCAGGAAGAGCTGGAAACTAAGCAACTGGGTCGCGGAGCAGATTTGACCTGAGCTACTAAGCTGGGTATTTTATGTATTGTTTTTTTTTTCTCAGTAAAAGCTAATTCTATTAAGGTAAGATATGGTACAAAGAGACATTACTGCCAAGAGAGCCAGAAAAAGGCAATCTACCAAGAGAACTAGAAAAAGGCAGCTGGAAAGGATAACCTATCCACCTCGGCCCCTAGAAGAGAAAGAAGAGAAGAGAGCTGATCAAGAAGAAACAAGAGGAACAGAGAAGAAAGAGCAGAGCGGAAGATTCTACCCATCATGGGTGGAATCAGCTAATCGACATTTTTTCCCTTTCGTTTTGCCAACTTTGACCCATTCAGGAGAGCCATGCTGGATTGGCAAGATTTGCAAGCTGGGCTGCGCAGACGGAGAAGTATCCTTGTCTGAATCCGAAGGAGAGGATTCATGATTCCTTTTCTGTAAGATTGGCTGGATAGACAAGTCCACATGCTCAGCCGAGGGCGGATCCTGTGCCAGTTTTGCATCCATGTCTTCCGCAGTCTCCTCCTCATCATCCGTGCTGAAGTCAAAATCATCCGTGGGGGGTGGGGTATGAGGCTTCCAACTCTTGGATTTCTGCTTCGAATTGGCTTTCTTCTTGTGGACCGGCTCCGTGGGACAGGAGCTTTGAAGGTGCCCTGTGTTGTGACAGTTTCAGCAGCGAAAGGCTGTGTTCTCGTAATCCAGGGCTTGAGTCCAATGAATGTCTCCAATTTTGAGATTGATTTGGTCAGGGAGACCTTTACTCATATCTATTTCTGCACAAATTCTGGCAAATGTATAGATGCCCTTTTCCCCTCTTGAGATATCTGTGTCTAGGTAGCTGCCTAGAGCATTACCGATCCCTTGGAAAACAGCAAAATGCCATAGATGTGCCGGGAGGTTAGGGAGTCTGACCCAGATGGGGAGCTTGGTGATGACTGCCGTAGCTGGATCGAAATCTGGGAACCAGGGGGTGAGAAATAAGCCAGCTGAGCCCCAGAACCATGGACCTGCAGTTAGAGCTTTATGATAATCTTCATCGAAGGCAAACACTACAATGAAGAAGCCCTTTGAGCACAGCAGAACCTTGCAATTGTTGGTCCAGTTGGAGTGGATCCATTGGTAGAGGTCTGCTGTGCGAGGCCACAACCCATTGAATCTGCAAATAATGGCATGCTCAGCAAACTTTTCAGCTTGCTCATCCAGAGATGGATGCTTTATTTCAATGGAGGGGGTTTCCTCCAGTTTGTCCACCAAAAAAGGTTTGGGAGCCTGAATAGGTGGAGCAGTCTTTTCAGGCTTCTGAGCATGGACTGCGTCTTTGTAAGAGAAAGCCTTAGCTGAGGATGAATCTCCAGCAACTCCTCCTCTCAAACGAAGGGTTAAAATTATGGTGGCATCTCTCTTAATGTTGTAAGAAGAAAGGGGAAAAAGATCCTCAAGTTGTTTACCTGCATGGATAAGCCGTTGAGCCGCAGAGGGAATCCCCAGTTTGATTTTCAGAGAATGCTTGAGATCCTGCACTAAATCCGTTAGGCTCACCCATTGCAGCAAATTTTTTCCAGTAGTGAGCTTGATTTGTATCTGGAACGAAGGAGAGAAGTCAGAGTTCCTCTGTCCCCTGCAGATCTGAGCGGTGAGGGGGCTTGTCTTTGTGTCCTGGACTAGCCGCAGGGGCTTAGGAGGAGACTCAGAAAGAAACAGTTTCTTTCTGTTTGAAATTTTGTCAAGATAATCCTCCCAAAATAGCTTCCAGATGCTCATTCGTGGTGGATCCAGGAAGCTAAGGGGGATCTGAAAGAGGAATGCATGAGATCTGTGATTCTTAGGGGACGGAGGAGGTATCAATGGCGACGAACTGCCTGTCCGTAGAAATGATTTCTTCCCCAGAGCCCTCGCCGAAAGAGAAGCAGAAAGAAATTCTGCTGGAGTAGTCTTGGCCAAAACGTCAGCCTTCTTAAGGTGGCTGCAGAGACGCAAAGAGAAATCAGAGGGCAGAAGACTGGCCGCCTGAAAGCCTACCGCAAGGCGAAAGAGAGCGGAGATATCTGTTGCTTTCAAATCAAGAAGCGTCGGATCAATGGAAAGTCGGAATGCTGTCCACCCATGGCTTAAGATCTCGGCTCCATCCACGTCAGGAACCCTCGAATACCAGAAGGCGGCCGAAGAGAAGGAGGCAGCAGAGCAAGAGCTAGGGTTCATTTTCGCCATCGGCTCTAAGAATTTATTTTATGTATTGTTGATGGCAAGGGGCCAAGTTATAATTTATTCTGTTATGTTGCTTTAATGTAATCCGAGTTGTTGATCGTTAAGACTCATAGTGTATTGCACATCATATTCTGTGGCTTATTAAAATTTTAAATAGTCTCCTTGTTTCATGAAGTTAGTGCTTGCTAGATCGATACTAGTATGTTGTTAGTTCTATGGCATGTGCGATGAGTCCTTGTGTATGTGTTTAGGATATCATTATCTCTGTTCCATGTATTATGAATGCATATATGTATGACCACCTGTGTCTAACATAGATCCCCTTGATTCCATGCTCAACCCTTATCCCCTTTTGGTTGCTGCGCGCTTCGGGTGAGACTCTTTGCCCTTCAGGGTGAGGTGAAAATGCCAGTGTTGTCCTAGACTACAACGGACCATTGTTGGCCTTCTGTGCCTAAACCCAGGGTCTTTTCCTTAATGACTCATCCAAGCCAACACTTTGAAAGTGAGTGTAAGCCAAATTTTTTGTTGGGTTGTGTTATATTCTTTCCACAACTAGCCTATGTAGTGAACCACGGGGTTAGGGGGGGTGGAGCCCACCATTCGTTGTGTTGATTGCGTAGTGGGGTTTGAGGGGGGTGGGTAGCCCCCCTCTATGGGGTCCGGGGCAATGCCTTGGGAATTTTTTTTTTGGACCGTATATTAGGTTGGGCGGACCTACCTATGGTTTTCAGTCCATGGTTTTGGACGCGATGGTTTTCATTCCTTGGTATTGGATGCCTCAGCATGTATAAATATGTATTGTAACATTGAAAGAAATATAATGAAAAATCAAGCTGGTAGTCCTAGTTTTGGGATCCAAGGGAAAATATCTGTGTATGTGTTTTACGTGTTATTCTCTCGCATTTTTTATTTTCTATGTTCTTAGAATTCATATGCACGTAATTTCTATACAAGGTTAGAACCTTACATTTGGTATCAGAGTTGTTTTGGCTTCAAGGGGACACCTTTGTTACTGAGGGGTTTCGCTCGAGGTTGTGGTAGACCCTGTTCAGTGGGATATTTGTGGGATCGATTCTAGTGGTGAAAGAAGATGGCAAGCAATGGAAAGATAGATATCAAGAAATTTAATGGTTAGAGTTTTGAGTTGTGGAAACTCAAGATGGAGGATCTGTTGGTGGATAAAGATCAATGGATCGTGGTAGATCCAACAAGAGTGTCCGATGAAGAATGGAAGAAGTTGGATCGGAAGGCTAAGATAAAAATATGATTGTGTGTCTCAAATTCAATATTTCTAAATGTATCGGGGGAAGCTAGAACAAAGGCTTTCTGGGAAAAGTTAGGGACTTTGTACCAATCTAAGTCTCTAGTGAATAAACTGTTCCTATGGAAAAAGTTGTATAACCCAAGGATGAAAGATGGAGACTCGGTGACAGAGCATCTGAATGCATTTAATACAGTGTTAAGTCAGTGATTATCTATTGATATTAAAATTTGAGATGAAGATAAGTGCATCAGTTTGTTGTGTTATCTACCATGTTCGTGGGATAGTCTGGTTATTGCAATAGGTAGCAATGCAACTGCCTTGTGATGAAATAGTCTTATCCTTGCTGATGGAGGAAATGAGATGAAAAAATATGGAGAGCCAAAATAGTGATGCCTTGTCTGTACGAGGACGGTCCCATAACAAAAACAAAAATAAGTCATTCAGTGGGAGATTAAATCTAGAGGGAGATCTAAATCTCTTGGAAAACCTGCAAAGGTGGTGTGCTGGAAATACAGAAAGGAAGGGCACTACAAAAGGAACTGTAAATCTAAAGCTCCTGACAAAGGAAAGGGATTTGATGATGCTTCTTCTGTAGAGGTGAAAACCACCTCGGATGAAGGTGGGGATGTGTACTTGGCTTCTTCAAGTACACATGTAGATCATGAGGCATGGTTGATTGACTCAGGTGCATCCTTTCACTTTACTCCCCATAGAGATTCGTTTTACAAGTATGATAAATATGATGGTGGTGATGTCTTCTTAGGGAATGATAGGAAGGCTATAATCATTTGTCGCAGAAAAGTAAAGTTGAAGTTGTAAGGTGGAAGGGTTAGAACACTTCTGGGTGTTCTGCATATTCCTGCATTAGCCAGAAATTTGATTTCTGTAAGCAAGCTGGATGATGCAGGTGTAAAAATAGTGTTCGAGAAGGATACCTGCAAGATGGTTTGAGGAGCACTGGTATTGATGCAGGGGGTTGAGACTAGAACTTTGTACAAGCTGCAAGGTAGCACTCTTGTTGATGGGTGTAATAGTTTTGTGGTTCCTGAAAGTGGAGCAGAAAATGTAGTGGTCTCTGGAGAGAAGACCATGTTATGGCATCAAAGGATTGGACATATTGGAGAGAAGGGCCTTCGAATACTTCATGGTAAAGGTATGAGTAATATCTCTCTGGATTTTGATTTCCGTGAAAATTTTGTATATGGGAAGCAGAATCGGGTGAGTTTCCCCTCTGGTGGTAAGAGGGCAAAATAGATATTAGAGCTTGTGCATAGTGATGTGTTTGGATCTATGAAGGTTCCATCACCGGGTAAGCCTGCGTACTATGTATCATTTATAAATGACTTCTCAAGGAATACATGGACATATTTCCTTAAGAAGAAATCAGAAGTCTTTGATGAGTTTAAAGAATTTAAGGCTCTGGTGGAAAACCAGACAGAGAAGAAGATAAAGGTGCTGAGGACAAATAATGGTGGAGATTTTTTGCAGTAAGGAATTTGAATAATTATGTAAGAAATGTGGTATAGCACGGTAGAAGACTACTCCATATACACCTCAAAAAAATGGAGTTGTATAAAGAATGAACAAGATGTTGATGGAAAGGGCAAGAAGCATGCTCAATGGTGTCGGGTTAGGACAAGAATTCTAGATAGAGGCAGTGGAGACAACATGCTACTTGGTCAAGAGATCAACTTCATTAGCGTTGGAGGATAAGACTCCACAAGAGGTATGGATTGGTAAGAAACCCTCTCTTTCAGATCTGAGGGTATATGGATGTGATGCATAAGTACATGTTCCAAAGGAGAAATGAACCAAGTTGGACAATAAATCTGAAAAGTGCATCTTTATTGGGTATAAGGATGGTTTAAAGGATTATAAGCTTTGGAACCTAGCAACAAGGAAAGTTGTGTACAACCGAGATGTGGTGTTCAAAGAGGTGAAAGATGTTATTAAACATGAAGTCCAACCAAAGGAACCTAATAAGATAGAGTTTGAGCTAAAGGAGGAAGAAACAGACTCTACAGTAGAGGAGGAATCAGAAGATGAAGAGCCACAAACTTCGGGTGTAAGAAGATTAGTGCGAGAAAGAAGGCAACGAGAAAGGTATAGCCCATCTTCTTTTTGTTCAAATTTTGCTTTATCTATTACTGATGATGATCCCAAAATTGTGAAGGAAGTAGTAGATTCAAAGGATGGAAAACTCTGGAAAGAGGCCATGGTTGATGAAATGGCATCTTTGCACAAAAATGAGGCTTGGGATTTGGTGGAGTTGCCAGCTGGAAGGAAACACATTGGAAGCAAATGGGTGTTCAAGAAGAAAAAAAATATAGAAGGAAAGGTGGATAAATACAAAGGTCGGTTGGTAGCAAAAGGTTATTCCCAGGTGCTGGGAATTGATTTTGGTGATATTTTTTGTCCTATTGCCAGGTAACTTCTATTAGATTACTTTTATCTGTTGTAGCCACTTTTGATTTTGAGGTAGAATAGATGGATGTGAAGACAACATTTCTTCATGGGAATCTGGAAGAGGAGATCTACATGAAGCAATCTGAAGGCTTTGTGGTGAAGGGTAAGAAAGAATTGGTATGCAAGTTAAAGAAGTCTTTGTATGGGTTAAAACAATCACCAAGGATGTGGTATCGGAAATTTGATACATTTATACGGGGACTTGGCTTCACCAGAAGCAAAGCAGATCACTGTGTGTATTTTAAATTAATTGGTGACCGTGTTATTTATCTGGTCTTGTATGTGGATGATATGTTGTTGGTTGGAAATGACAACGAAATTATCCAGGATTTGAAGACCCAATTGTCCTCCAAATTCGACATGAAAGATCTCGGTGCTGCAAACTATATTTTGGGCATGGAAATTAAAAGAGATCGGGCAAAGAGGAAGCTCTGGTTAAACCAGAGGAAGTATGTCGAGACAATACTGCAGAGGTTTAATATGTAGGATAATAAACAGGTGAAGGTTCCTATTCTTGTAGGTGTAAAGTTATCTGCTGAATAATGTCCCAAGACATAAGAAGAGGAAGGGGAGATGTCCCATGTTCCATATGCAAGTGCAGTCGGTAGCATAATGAATGCAATGGTCTGTACTAGACTAGACATTGCACATGCAGTGGGAGTATTAATCAAGTTTATGTCAAAACCACGGAAGGAGCATCGGACAACAGTGAAGGGGGTTTAGGTATTTACATGGCACTAGTGATTATGGCTTGTGATACCAAGGAAGACTAGGATTGGATAGAGTTTTGGATATCCGTGGCTTTGTTGATACAGACTAGGTTGGAGATTTGGATCAGAGAAGATCTACAAGTGGGTATGTGTTTAACCTATTTGGAGGTGCAATCAGTTGGATGAGTAAGAAACAATCTGTAGTGGCAATATCAACTACAGAGGAAAAATACATGGCAGCCACTCATGCAAGCAAGGAAGTAGTTTGGTTGCAGAGATTGTGTTCAAGTATGTGGTTAGTACAGGGAGCTACAAGGATAGACTGTGACAGCCAAAGTGCAATTTTCTTGGCAAAGAACCCTGCTTATCATTCAAAGACAAAGCACATTGATGTTCAATATCACTTTGTGAGGGATATGATAGAAGACAAAAAGGTGTTGCTGGTAAAGGTAGACATTTTGAAGAATATTGCAGATGCATTGAAAAAATTTGTGAGCTTTGAGAAGTTCTCTTGGTGTAGAGAAACAATGGGCGCTTCAAGGCTGGAAAAATGACTAAGCTCTTATATGGCTCCCTGTGGAAAGAAAACAACAAGTGGGAGAATGTTGGGTTGTGTTATATTATTTCCACGACTAACCTACGTAGTGAACTGGGGGGTCCGCCCCCCCTTCGCTGTGCTGATTGCACAGTAGTAGGGTCAAAGGGGGTTTGACGGTGGCGGTAGCCCCCCTTTACATGGTTTGGGGCAGCACCCCAGGAATTTTTTTTTTGGACACTATATTAGGTTGGGCAGACCTACCTATGGTTTTCAGTCCATGGTTTTGGACATGATGGTTTTCGGTCCATGGTATTGGATGCTTCGGCATGTATAAAAATGTATCGTAACATTGAAAGGAATATAATGAAAAATCAAGCTGGTAGTCCTGGTTTTGGGATCCAGGGGAAAATCTCTGTGTATATGTGTTTTATATGTTATTCTCTTGCATTGTTTATTTTATGTATTTTTATAATTCGTATGCAGGTAATTTCTGTACGTGGTTAAAACCTGCAATTTTGGTGGGTGTTCTAACAGCTGCAACAAGCCCCTAGTTGATTTTCCATTTAAATTAAATAAGAACTAGGTCATGGGACATATATTTCAAGTTGAATGGTGGGTAAATATTATAGTGGGCATCACTTCTGGATTAATAATGACTATAGAAATTGGAAAAGGCATTGACAAAGACATTGAAAAATACAAAGAGGCAATAAATGACATTTAATTATGAAAATAAAGGAAAATATGAGAAAATGAAGGTGAAGAGGAAACAAATTGCATGCAAGGGAAATGAGAGGAAAAATAAATAAAAATGAAGAAAAATGAGACATCAATGATAAAAAGGCATCAAAGAAATAATTCACGACTTTTGGTCAATACAACTTTTGTTAGTTCTAGCTTTAGTTAGTTCAATTTTGGTTCTCTCCTTACGCACTCTCATTCTCTCATATGCTTGCACACTTACATTATTCCTGGAGCACTCTAGAAATCACTTGGATTTGGAGAAAGCAAGCAAAGGGAAGAAAGAATGTGGAAGATAAGGTTGGTTCAACAACTATATCAAGGATACTTTGCAAGTAATAGGTTGGATGTGTGATTTCCTTGCTAGTTTTTGGATGCATGGTATATGGATGTGGTTCATTGGTTATCTGTTATCATTGGCATAGAGATTTACTTGGATTGATAGTGTTTTCAACCTTTCCTTTCCATTTCCTAGATAGCCATGAGGTAGTGGGTTTTCCCATTTGGTTTTATGATTGTTTCCCACGTTCCCTATGGTTGTGGTTTGGAACAAAATGTCTGCAACCTAAAAAAAACTTACGTTTATTGGAGGTTGTAGGTTGAGTTAATATTCCTTGGAGCTTTTGGGTTGGGAAAAATTCTTTGGAGCCTTGAAACAACTCGGGTTACCTGGAGGCTGTGGATTGCGTAACTAGTTCCTGCAGCCCTGGACAACTTGGGTAGAGATCAATCAGGCTTATGTTAGTGATTTATAGACTATATAGGTGAGATCATTGTGATTGAGGGTTAAGCTAGTTTTGACTCTGGAAAAATTGGTTGGTTCTATTTTGGTTTAACCCTTATGATCCCACATTCATGCTTGAAATATGGCATGGGATGATTGGTTGAAAGAGATATTTGGTTCAACCCAATCTATGGTCGAGTGGTACGTTAAATTCCCTGACTTGGTTGGAATTTTCATATTTCAATATCAACTATTTTCCTATTGTGATATATGAACACTTGTATTGGTGATTATGGTGATCTTATGGCTAATTTCTCATAGTTTTTATTTTGGTTATACATTGGTTATACACATGGTTTTATGATGTTCTCTAACTATGGCTCTTGTTCATGATTTGATAAGTTATTGGTTGGTTGATGAATGCATGGTATAAGAAGTGTTTTTGTTTCTAGTTTGAGAGGGCATTGACCCTTCTTATTGATTTCCAAATGAAGTTCAAAATTTTATGATCAGATATGCATTCATGATTTATAGCTTCCATGTTTACTCTTTGTTTTATGAAATGTCTATCTTGCATAAGGCATATATTAGTTGAGATCTTGTTCAATATTTCATTATTTAGTATGGTTATCATCATTGTCATGATTCTCAAAAGTTACAAATAGTTCTGGGCAGTGGTCTGGAGGGTAGTCTGAAAAATGGCATGGATCTTGCGACCGCATGTACAGAACATGAAATTTTGGGTCATAACCGCATCTAGACAAGCTTATGGGTGCATTTGAAGCCTCATAACTGCACGCACATTGTGTCAAGGGTGTGGTTGGGGTATAAACCTAGTGAAACAGATTTCCATCTCAGGGATTGATCACTTGGGGTAGTTGGTAGGCTCCTGAGTGATATGTAGTCTCTAAGGGAGGCCAATTTACTTCCATCTTCTAGGCCCCACTTCCAAAACTGTAACTTGGGGGTCGAGTCATATCATAGTGACACTTAGCTCATGCTTACCCTGGAGAGCTTATAAAAGTGGGTAAATGTGGGAGGGGTAGTTACACTCAAACTAAGACTGGCAAACTCTAAACAATTCATAATATTAGAACAATTAGGACTTAATAATGCCCAACCAACATAAATTTCCCTAAAGGACTAGAAAGTTACCCACGATATCACAAATAGACATAAAAATTGAGTTAAAAAAAACCAAAAATATGAATCAAGACCAAAAATTGGAAAATTATTTTCATAACAGGTGATAATGTTCTCACCAAAATAGTGAAAAAAACTAAGGCCATACATCGGTACAAAGAAAAAGCTAAGGCTTCACTCCTAAATGTAAATAACAATGTCAATTTTATTCTTCAACAACAACTCTTCATACCAATAATTATTACCCACCAACAGAGTGTCAAGGAACCAACAGATGGAGGTTTGGTTTTTTCCCTCACCTCCACTCACACTCACCTCTTCATACTCCAAAACCAAACCAGTAAATGCCATTATAAAGAAAGTGACTCCACATGTGATCCTACATGCACCCATAGTCCAACACCTGCAATGAATTCAATGGGGAATTACACTTGGGAGAGGGATGAAAAAACCTCCTATAGATCCATCACGTCCAAAATAACACTCTCATTAGGGATAGTATTAATATTATTTTTAATTTAATGTATCATTTTATAGACATTACAACATCTCTTCCGTAATAAAATATATAAAGCTTATAAACACAATAAAAACATATATAATTTATATTTTAATAATATTTATACTTATTATTTTATTTTTTAATTTAATTAAAAAACTACATACCTCTCTTTTCTTTCTCTTTTTACTTTTTCATTTTATAAGGTTTCACATGAAAATCCACTCATATAGTGAGTTGTGAGAATCGATGCTAAAATCTAAGCTCAAATGAGAACCTCAGTATAGTGTTTACATTGAGGTTTGTCGCTCATTCCCATCTTAAATAAAAACTATCAATAAATTTTCATTGGCTTAAGTTATTTATTACTAATTTGTTATTATCTATTAATATATACTTTTAAAACATAAATTTAGATTTATTTTTTTAAATTAAGATGTATTTGTTTAAAGCTACAACATGAAAAATATTATTAGTGTTGCAACGAGGTGGGCTCTACAACCAATATGGGAGAGATGTTGTCGTGTAATGTTACATTTGTTTTTGTAATCTTGGTAGGACCTTTCTTTTCATTATCTTTCAAAATCAAGCAGCCTACATCCATGTGCTAAATGGTTAGGTGGCCTCAAAATGCCTTGAGGGAAACTAGGTCTATTGACCACCTAATAGCATGATAAGCCATCTAGAAACAAAATAGAATAAGTTTATATAGCCATGCTAAAAAGGTATGATTGTCTTTATACTGCCTAACATATAGATATCTATAAACATACTGAAGTAATAGAAAGACATAAATGGTTCCATACACTGAAAATCAAAACAAAGGTTATACACCAGATTACTCATCGTTAGCTAAGTTAACTAGGGTTAGGTCCTTTACACTTGACTCGAGACTTTTAGATTTCGGAATGCATGGGATGTGTTGTTCTATGAGGGTGAGGTGATTGTTTTTCTTCTAAAGATGGAACTTGATTTATTGAAAATATTGACTATAATCTGGGAAAGCCTATGTTGCCCTGCTTGAGCTTGAAGGAATGTGATCTAAGGCATTGACCAAAAGGCTCGTCATCAACCAATACAAGTGAACTATCTTCTTTTACTAAGGTTTACAACCCCGAGAGTTCCCAAGATCATGCACCAGGGTCTACCAATCATCCATGTCAGTGTCTGTTTTGGTTCAAAATTTCCTATCATGGGATTGCAGTGGACTGTAAAGGATCCACTTCCCATTCATATATATCATAAGGACATGTGGGAGTCTCAGTTTCACCCCCATTTTTACAAAATTTGTCATGGAGTCATGCTGCCTATCGAGAAACAGGTTTACAACCAAAATGCCCCTGGGTTGTCTAAGGAAGCCAAAGTAGATATCCTCTCAGTGGCGAGATGGTTTGGAGAGGAAACTTGCATACCAGTTCTTTCTTACCCTTCACCGCAAAACCTTCAGGTTGCTTCATGTAGATCTCCTCTTCTAGATCCCTGTGAAGAAATGTTGTCTTCACATCCATCTATTCTACCTCAAAATCAAAAGAAACAACAACAGATAAAAGTAATCTATAGAAGTTACCTTGGCAACAGGAGAAAAAATATCACCAAAATCAATTCCCAACACCTGGGAATAACCTTTTTCTACCAACTGAGCTTTGTATTTCTCCACCTTTCCTTCTGCATTTGTCTTTTTCTTGAACATCCATTTGTTGTCAATGGGTTTCCTTCTAGCCAACAACTCCACCAGATCCCAACCCTCATTTTTGTGGAAAGATGCCATTTCATCAACCATGGCCTCTTTCTAGAGTTTCCCATCCTCTGAATCTACTTCTTCCTTCACAGTTCTGGGATCATCATCAGTCATAGATAAAGAAAAATTTGAACAGAAAGCATATGGACTATACCTTTCTGGCTACTTTCTTTCTCGAACTGATCTTCTCACACCCAGAGTTTTTGGCTCTTCATCTTCTGATTCCTCCTCTACTGTAGAGTCTGATTCTTCCTCCTTTAGCTCAAATTCTATCTTCTCAGGTTCCTTTGTTGGACTTCATGTTAATAACATCTTTCACCTTTCCGAACACCACATCTCAACTATACACAACCTTCCTTGTTACTAGGTTCCAAAGCTTATAACCCTTTAAACCATACTTATACCCAATAAAGATGCACTTTTCAAATTTACTATCCAACCTAGTTCTTTTCTCCTTTGGAACATGCACATATGCATCACATCCAAATACCCTTAGATGTGAAAGAGAAGGTTTTTTACCAACCCATACCTCTTGTGGAGTCTTATCTTCCAATGTTGATGAAAGTGATCTATTGACTAATTAACATGTCGTCTCCACCGCCTCTGCCCAGAATTCTTGTCCTAACCCGACACCACTGAGCATGCTTCTTGCCCTTTCCATCAACATCTTGTTCATTCTTTCTACAACTCCATTTGCTGATGTGTGTATGGAGTATTCTTCTGCCATGCTATACCACACTTCTTACAAAATTCTTCAAATTCCTTACAACAAAACTCTCCACCGTTATCTATCCTCAGCACCATTATCCACCTACAGCAATAGGAACCTTGACCACTTTACTATCTTGCATATTAAACCTTTGCAATATTGTCTCTCTGTACCACCTCTAGTTTAACTAGAGCTTCCTCTTTGTCCGGTCTCTTTTAATTTCCATGCCCAAAATATAGTTTGCAACACCTAGATCTTTCATGCCGAATTTGGAGGACCAATGGGTCTTCAAATCATAGATAATTTCTTTGTCATTTCCAACCAGCAATATATCATCCCCATACAAGACCAAATAAATAACACGGTCACGAAATAATTTAAAATACACACAGTGATTTGCTTTACTTTTGGTGAAGCCAAGTCCCCGTATAAATGTATCAAATTTCTGATACCACATCCTTGGTGACTGTTTTAGCCCATACAAAGACTTCTTTAACTTGCATACCAGTTCTTTCTTACCCTTCACCACAAAACCTTCA
>APFE030352812.1:192045-271227 GCA_000404065.3 Pinus taeda
GACTACTAGCTTGATTTTTCATTATGTTCCTTTCAATGTTACAATACATATTTATACATGCCGAAGCATCCAATACCATGGAACAAAAACCATCGCGTCCAAAACCACGGACCAAAAAACCATAGGTAGGTTTGCCCAACCTAATATATGGTCCAAAAAAAATTTCCCGCGGTGCTGCCCTGGACCCCGTAGAGGGGGGCTACCCGCCCCCCTCAAACCCCCCGGACAGGGGGGGCTTCCGCCTCCCCTGTGACCCCCCCGCTGCGCAATCGGCGCAATGAAGGGGGGGCTCGACCCCCCTCTAACCCCCCGGTTCACTACGTAGGTTAGTCGTGGAAAGAATATAACACAACCTAACACTTGTGACCTAGCTCTTTTAAGTTTTTTCCAATTATCTGGCCTAGTTTCTTATCTGTCCAAGGTTCATCTGCAACCGTCTTGTTAATCTACTTGAGGCTTTTTCATTGCTTGTTTCTTGCTGGTTGATGCTTAGTGTCAGTTATTGAACCAATTTTTGATATTGATTCGATTTTTTTTCACTACCAGGCATAGATTACAATTGTTTGGATCAATTAGTTCATGCTTGCTTGTTTGTCTCTTTAAATTCAAACTATCAAAATCAAAATATTTCATTCATTTAGTTTATGAAAGTGAAAGTACATTTTCATTTCAAGTTTTCATATTTGAGAAATTGGAAAGCAAACTTTAAATCTATCATTAGTAGTATCGATGCACTGTAGGATTGATGTGTTTATGCATTGTGTCTCTTAGCGCTTGCATTTTCTTAGCTTGGTTTTGTCTTGGTTTGGGAATGATCTCTTTACTTTCTGTAAGTAGGTTTTCATCAAAATGAAAGATGCTTTACTCATTCTAGCTGCATCCTAAGGTTTTTGATACACATACAGTAAGGCCTGGAAATTGAAAAATAATTCAAGATCAACTCTAAAATGAACTGAATGAACTTAACAATATAATGGAACATAACACACATTATTTAGAGGTCTAGGCTAGAGACATGCTTTGGCATCATTAAACCTAGTCACTATTGCTTTCACTTAAGGATGGGTGGTTCTTCCTTCTGTGACTCAATAGCTGCTAGTACAGACTTGTGCTCCCAGTACCATCGAGTATATGTTGAGAGACCCCACTAGGTTATCATCCTATACCCTTAGGAAGTCGTGTCTACTACCCTACAAACCATAATGCACCGAACACAGCATTCGGGAAGATTGACTGTTTTACGAAAAGTCCTTGGTTTTCATATGATCACCAAGGTGTATATGCAGTTTTATGGGTTGTTTGGTAAACCTTTTTCCTAGTTCTCCAGAGTAGTCACTTTCATTCCTTTTTAGACTCCTTAAAAGAAAAGTTCCATCTGAGCACTTGTCCTTTTAGGCTCATTAAATATTTGAAGGTGACTAGAGTCATCTTTTCTTCCTTTTCTTGACTCTTTAAAGATGAAAAGGTCAAGTTCTATTCATGTGTCTTAAAATTTATTCAGCCACGTTCACATTTACCTTGTTAGATCTTCATTGCGTTTTAGTTTACGTAGGGTTGCTTTCCTTACTTGTTTAGTTTTCCCTAGGACTTTTTGAGTTAAATCATTTTGGCGGAATCACTGATCCCATCTCTCATTCCAAGTGACCAAGCATCTCCATCTTTTGTCGCTTCTGAGGTACCAACTATTAGTGATACTCTTCCTGTCATTCCGAGTATCCAACCGCTTAACTCTTGCACTCCGGAAGATGGATCTTACAATATTCATTGGAACCCCATTTGGGAGCCTTCCAAAGAAGACTTTCCCATCACTCCTTCTGGTGTTTCGGTCCCAATGTCTTCCTTTGACATGGATGTGACGAACCCCGTCACGGGTGAAGAAACCTTTATGGCAAGTGGTGAAATCCCTATACCTACGGAAACTTCACCCTTCCGTGTCACCCCTCTTGGTATCACATTTCCTTTACACTATCATGCTTTGGCTGATATCATGAGTTCTATATCTCCCCTTACGAGTTCCATGTGGTCTCCTACCATCACTCCGACTTCGAAGCCTTTTACACCCCAGATTCACAATGTGACTGTCACATCTATTCTGAATTTTCCAACTGTTTGTGTGGCTTCTTCAACCCCTGTTTTCAGTGTCATCACTTCCTCTTTAATTGTGACCACTATTGCCAGACCTTAAGCAGGTCCTCCAAGTAGTGGTTCGTCGACATCGACATCCAGAGTTGTTAATCTCACCCATAGTGCCCCACCTTCTTCTGGTTCCATTCCAGCAGGGGGGCATATGATCAGTGTTTGCAAGCTCTTCAGAATCTGGATCCACATAATCCGTTTCATTATTATGATTCTCGAGGAGCTCATATTTATCACCCCTGACCCATGCCATCTCAACCTACGATTGAGGTTTCGGTTCCATTATCTATTGCTTAGGGCACCACCAGTTATCATGGTGGCCAAGCATAACCTTCAAATTTTCAAGGTCAGCCGTCTTACGGGTAGCCGTCTCACGGGTAGCCATATTATGGGAAACCTTATCCAGGGCAACCTGTTGGCCCACAAGGATAACCCTTCCAGGGACAACCTTTGGCCTTCAATGGTTCCTCTTTCACATACTTTGGGCAACTTTATGGCAACCTAGGACAACCTTAATCCAACCTTCTGAGCAAATGGGTCAGCCTCAATCTCAACTAGGTCAACCTTCTACCGAAATGGCTCAATCTCAGTTTTCCCAAGGACATTTGTCTGGGCCTGCTCAACCGGGCACTCAAACGCTCGTTGCTTCTCAAGCTCCACTTGGTTTTCAGACCTAGTCTAGGCTCCAGACCCAATCCGATCTTCAAACTCAAGTTGGGTTCCAAAACCAACCTGCTTATCAAATGGAGCCTGGTCCCTAGGCTCATTTTGGAGCCCAGCTGTCTTATAGTTTCTAACAGCCCCAAGGGCAACCTCAAATTGCCCCATACCAAAATTATCAACAGCCACAGGCTAACCCTTATCAGAATTTTCAGCAACCATACGTTGCTCCTGCGGGTTAGGTTGGTAATCAGTGGACTGTTGGGGTCAAATCTAGGGTCAACCATCCAGTTATAGTTATAACCCCTATGGACAAAATCCCTACGGACAAAACCCTTATGGGCCAAATCCATCCAGGCAAAATCAATGGGGGCAACCAGGGATTGGATGGAACTCTGGTTTTATTTCTTACCCATGGCCTCAAATGTCCTTCAACCCTCAATTACCCTTTTTGGTGACATTGGAATTGTCGGACGTGTCCAAACTGACAAATGATCCCATTCTTCATAATCCATATTGGCCACCAGTTCCAACTAAGATTCTCGGTGATTGTCCCAAATTCGACGGTAAGGTTGGAGAAGATCCCCAAGCTCATGTCATGACCTATCACTTGTGGTGTTCATCGAATTCATGGCTTGATGATTCGATCCGGATCCACCTATTCCAATGGATTCTCACTGGCTCTACCACCAAATGGTATATTGAGCTAGCTCATGGAACTTTTCAGGACTTTAACTCACTTGCTATGGCATTTTTAACTCAGTTTTAGTTGTGGATTCGATATGAAACAGGCACACACCTCCTAACATCCTTGAAATAGGACGCGACCATGCATATCTTTGGTCACATCCGTGAATGGTGGAGGAGTCGTCATTTAATTAAGTTCTAGATCCCCGACTAGCTTTTGACCGACTGGTTTACAATTTCGTTTGTTGGTCCAATAGCCTGGGACATTGCTATGGGGGCATGTGTAACTGAAGCGCAGGCCATTGCGCATGCTCAGTATCTTGACTTGGTTTACTCCCAGTCTGGTACGCTATATGATTATTTGCCAGACGTCCCGTGACCAAGAACTTCCAATACTCTGTTGACACCATCTGTTGACGGTGTCATTGGTTCTGTTAATGCGTCCTCTAGAAAAGCTTATGCGAACCCTACGAAGCAAAAATCTAATGCTCCAAATGAAAATGCTTCTCAAGATTCATCCAATTTTGGTAAAACTTCCTTGTTTAACGCCGTCCAATCCACCGCGATGGACAAAACTTTGAAAGGTAAGAAAAAGGGAAGAGGAAAGAATAAAGCCAATCAACCAAAGAAAGATCCCCCTAAGCCTCCGACTGAGGAAGGTGCCAAGCGTAAACCTAAGTATCCCTGTCTTATTTGCGATAAGGATCACTATACTAAAGACTACCCAAGGCGGTCTAAAGTTAGTTGTTTGCTAAAAGGTGCCCCTGGGACTCATGCCATGCTCAAAGAACCTTTTCCCTCGTAGCAGACTCAAGTGGTGGCTGATCCATCTCAATCCTCTTCTCCCTTCGGCTCTCAAGTCTTTATGGTTGGGACAATCCCAATCGATATCAGTACATGGTCAAAAGAATATCCTTTGCCCACTGGGAAGGAAACTGAGGTCCCCTCCAGTGTTCCTTCATCCAGTACTGGTCCGCTCCATATCGAGCGACCTAGTACTGAGTCAGTCATTCGACCTCCTCCTAAAGGAGTGCTCCAGAAGTCTTCCTATAACCCTAATTCTCATGCTGCACAACACTATAGCATCGTTGAGGACTTAACCCAAGCTGCTTTGGTTATGTCTATGTTAGAAGTCCTCCAAAGCTATCCCTCCCAGAGCAAGTTGTTGCTAACAGCCATCAGTGGCATTGACCCAACCGACTCAGATTTGATCACTTTTGACTTGGATAATCATGTACCGAGACTGCCTCACCAAATCGCCTTCCTTATTCAAGTCATCATCAATTCTAAGACTATTCACTACACTGTTATTGATGAAGGCGCTTCTACTTGCATCATGTCTGTTGCTTATTGGAAGGCTATCAATTCTCCAACTCTGAGCCAGTCTCCCAATACCTTGGAAGCCTTCGATGGGAGAGATTCTAATCCTTACGATATACTCCTGCGTCTGTCTATTACCTTGGAAGGGAAGACGATCGAAGTTGAGGTTGAAGTTGTCAATCCGAATTTAACTTACAACCTCCTCTTAGGAAAAAGCTGGACATATGCCATGAGATTCATGGCTTCATCTCTATTTTGTGTCCTTCGTTTTCCCCATCAAGGGAAGATTGTCACAATAGACCAGTTGTCCTTCTCCGCTTCTTCTTCTTCTGATGGCAATGTGCCTTTCATGGAGCATACCTTCGTTCCATATGAGAGTGTCGGTGCTGGACTTTTTAAAGATCTTGCCCTTATGGGTGTTTTCTCACTCCCACCTCCCAACATCACTCCCATCAATATGATTTTTGTTCATCCTGATCCTTGGGTCCTTCCTCTCATTGATCAGGTAGAATCCTGGGGCGATGTCATGCCATTGAGTCTTTCCGAGATCAACTACGTCGAAATTGTTTCTGCATTGGCTTCATCTCCTGAACCTGCTCCTTCAAGTAGGGCTCTCGAATCGTACATCCAATCCCCTTGGCTCGGAGATAGCACTTCTTAGGATCCCTTACAGAAAATCTTTCCTTCTGATGAAGCGATTATTGAGACTATGTCTTTCGAGGAACCTCCTTGGCTTGATCATCACCATCGTTCCTCGTTTCTCCCTACCCATGGGGCTATGATTACTTGTCTTGAGAAGTTTGCTTCCTTGTCCCCTCCCAACCCCTTTAGACACCTATCCAAATCCATCAAGTTTTCTCTAAAGGAAATATGGGGAACATTGTGCAAACTCAACCTATTGAAATCTCTGTTAAACTAAGGGTTGTCGAGCACATTCATATTGGAGTAACCTGTACTCTGGAGGAGCTTCAACTTTATACTGATCTTTTTCAATAATTTCGTGATGTTTTTTCTCGGTTGTATGAAGAGATGCCCGACATTGATCCTAGCATCGTGGTGCATGAAATACCCACGTATCCGGGTGCTAAACCTGTTCGACAGCGTCTAAGCCCCATGCACCCCCGAAAGGCTACAACTATTAAAGCGGAGGTTAAGAAGCTTCTTAAAGCTAGGTTTATTTACCCTATCCCGCTCATAGATTGGGTTTCTAATATTGTCCCTATGACCAAGAAGCAGGGCACTATTAGGGTATGTGTTGATTATCGCGACATTAATTGTGCCTATCCCAAAGATAACTACCCTACACCTTTCATTGACCAGCTCATTGATGAGTGTGCCGGGAGTGAGATTTTCTCATTTATGGATGGCTTTTCTGGTTATAACCAAATCAATATATCACCTGCAGATCAACACAAGACCCCCTTTATCTACCCGTGGGGTACCTTTGCCTATAAAAAACTCCCTTTCAGTCTAAAAAATGTTGGTGCTACGTTCCAAAGTGCAACGTCTTATGCATTTCACGATATCCGACACATTGTGCAACCTTACCTGGATGACCTTCCAACTCATTCAACAAAGTGCCAAGACCATCCAAATGACATTCGCGAAATTTTTCTTCACTGTCGGCACTATCGTATCCGTCTTAATCCACATAAATGTGTCTTCTGCATTGAATCTAGCAGACTTCTTAGGTTTTTCATCTCCAAAGAGGGCATCTGCCTGGATCCCCTTAAGGTTGAAGCCATTCTGAATCTTCCTCCCCCTACTTATTTGTAGAAATTTCAGAGTTTACAGGGTAAAGTGAATTTTTTATGTTGTTTCATTCCGAACTATGTTGAAGTTGCCAAAGGCTATACGTGGTTATTAAAGTAGGATACCCCTTTTGTTTGGAATGCCACCGCACAAGAGTCATTTGAGCAGCTCAAGGCGCTCCTTGTTTCTGATCCGTTGTTAAGTCCACCTGATTATCATCATGACTATACTCTCTATCTAACCGCCACTGATAGCACCATCGGCCTAGTTCTGGTCCAAGACAATGATGATGGTACTGAGCATGTTGTCTATTATCTCAGTCACAATCTATTGACACGGAAACTCGATATGCCTATGTCGAGAAGTTGGCATTGGCAGTCGTTCATGCCGTCCAATGTTTCCGCCACAATATATTATTGTGTACCACGATGGTGATTTCTGATTGCAACCCAATGAAGTACATCTTGTCACGTCAGTTACTGGGGGGCAAATACTCAAAGTGGATTGTCATCCTTCAAGAGTTTGACTTGGAGTTTACTACGGCCAAGTTTAAGAAATCCCTCATTTTTGCCAAGTTTCTCTACTCGCTACCATCTGCTACCACACCCTCTTGATTAGAGGACCATATTCCGAACGAGTCTTTGTTCTTGATTAGCACCCTCGATCCTTGGTATGGGGATATTATAGTCTACCTTCAGACGTCCTCCTTTCGTCCTGATTTGTCCAAGGATGCTCAGTGACACATTCGCCATCATTTTCAACCTTATCACATTATTGGGGACACCTTGTACCATCTTGGCGTTGACTCTGTTCTATGTCGTTGTCTGACGTTTGAGGAAGCCGAATGAATTTTGAATGACTGCCACTCTAGCGCCTATGGTGGTCATATGTTTGGGTATGTTATTTCTTAGAAGATCCTCCGTGCTGGTTATTTTTGGTCTTTTATTTTTAAGGATTGCATTCTCGCCGTCCAGTCTTGTCATGTGTGCCAAATCAACCAACGGAAGATGCGTGCGCCTCCTGATCCTTTACACCCTGTTGTTAGCATTGGCCCGTTTGCCAATTGGGGCATTAATTATATGACCTATAACCCTCGCTCGGCCAGGGGGCATGGGTATATCATTGTTGTCGTTGATTATTTTACGAAATGGGCCAAGGTGATGCCTACACTATCTAATGACGGTAAGACAACTGCTCAATTTTTATTCAATAACGTAATTTCTCGATTTGGAGTCCCTCAGGCTATCATCACTGATCACAGTTCTCATTTCCATAATCATATGATGACTGAGTTAACAACCCAGCTGGGCTTGCAGCATGATAGTTCAACGCCGTATTATCCTTAGGCCAATGGCCAAGTAGAAGTTGTCAACAAAGTTTTGGTCATGATGATTCAACACACCATTGGCATGCACGAGTCCAACTGGCATTTGATGTTGTTTTCTGCCTTATGGGCCTATCGAAATTCAATGAAGGATGCCACTGGATTCACCCCGTTCCAATTGGTTTATGGTCTGGAGGCTACCCTTCTGATTGAACGTGAGATCCCTTCTCTTAAATTAGCTTTCGAATTGCTCCCAAACACTACTCTGGTAGAAGAATGTCTTCTTTACCTAGAACAGTTAGACGAGACCTGTCGACTAGCCTCTCTAGTCATTAAAGCGTAGAAGAAGAGAGTGCAAACTCATTTCAACCAAGCTGTCAATCCTCGTTCTTTCGTCGAAGGAGACCTAGTCCTACTCTATGATCAAGTGAATGATAATCCGGGGGTAGGAAAATTCGAGCCTATGTGGCATGGGCCTTAGATTGTGAAATGTGTTTTACAAAGAGGGGCCTATGAGCTGATCGATTATGAAGGGAATCCTCTAGATAAGCCCCGAAGTGGGCTTTATCTGAAGAAATATTGTGCATGAATTTTGTGCATTTGATTTGTACATATGTGTGCTTTCAGCATGTGTGTTTTTAGTGTGTGTTTGCATGTATGGCTTGGTGTGTAGGCATAATTTCTGCTTATTGTGTTTTCTTCCTTCTTGTGCAGATGTTTGGTGCACCTTACATTGGTTTCACTGATGGTGCCTGCCGTAGTACCCGAAACCTTTCCTCTGCGGCATGGGTGATCTACGATTCTCACGGTGAGTTAGTAGACCTTCAAGGTGTTTGTCTGGGTTGCACCACAAACAATGTCACTGAATATAGCACTGTCATTGAATTACTAACCGAGGCTGTTAACCTCGATATTTGTGCATTGGTTGTGAATTTGGATTCTCAACTTGTTGTCCACCAACTTAACGGGAATTATTCCATCAGAGGTCATCGAATTTTAAGGTTGTATTTACGTGTTAAATTATTGGAAAGAAATTTTGATTTTATTGCATATCAACACATTCCATGAAGATTAAACACATTAACTAATGCATTAGCAAATCATGTATTAGATAGACATTTACGCAACATGTAGTCAAACATTGTATAGAAGTATTTAGACACAATAATAAACCATAGATAGCATGTATAAATATGTATATTATGTGGTGCACCTAGGTGCTAAAAAATAAGTGTATATGTCAAAAATAGAGTTCGTGTCCGCAATACATCCGAGACACATGTATCTCAAAAATCAGGAGAAAGTAAAGCCTAGGTGTCTACTGCGGTGGGTTCTGCTCTCTATAGTAGACCACTGCCCACGCAACTCATCTCTAGAGTCTATGAATCCTAGGTGTCACTCCAACTGTATGTCTCTGGTACTCTACTGGGACCTCCTCAATCCCCCTGTAATCTGGGATCCCGTCAGTCAAGCCCTCAAGGTTACGGGCTATCTCCTCCTCTGCATTGCCACCAGCGTGAACCAGGGCCAACTCTTCATTTCCCTGCGGGTCCCTCCGTGCCTCAGAAGCCAGTCCTACGGGTCTCTCAGGTCTCACATTTGCAAGTAACATAGAGACATCATTAAGACATATGCATGACAAAATAAAAAAAATCATAAAAAACAAAACCCATAAATAAGTGTGGTGTTTGATCAAGTGTTTTACCTCCCTCATCCCACTACTTACCAGCTGGAAGTAGCATGTCTGGGTCTCCACGGAAGTTCGTGCCTACATATGGCCAATCCTCAACAATGACCTTCTGACGGTCTAACTAATCTCGAAACAACACTCCCCATGATATCGGTTGACCGCCATCCCCTCGCGGCATAACATGTGCCTAGTGGGTGATGTGGGTCTCCCGTGGCCCAGGCATGTACAGGTCCATATCCTGTAGTTGAAGGGATGGCACTGGCTCCAGCATGAGCAAGATCAAAATGGATCTGTATTCGAACTGTTTCATCTCCCCTCGTCGACACTTAGTAAGCTACCTCTTCATGTTAAAGGCAACTACTTTGCCCAGTTATACATGGTCAGGTTGAGGCGATCAAGAGCTAGCTGAAGGTGAGTCTTTGTTGCCTCATTTTGTGCTTAAGAGCCCACTACTCTTGTAACCATGAACAATACTAAGCAAAGAGTCAAATCCTCCATTGATGGGATCTGTAGTTTCCCGCTGGTGGCTGATTTGCATGCCCTTGGGCACACCCGTGCTATCAGCGTATCTAGGGTCTCACTGGCAACCCGTTGACGCTCTAAGATCAGTCTCTCGCCGTGATGAGACAAACTAGTCAAAAAATATATGTCCATAGCATCAAATTCAATTTCCTTGCCGCGGATGATGAAGTTCTCATCTGTCAGGTTCCATGAGCAGATCGACAGCTCTAGCAAGTTAGGCTGCGCTCAAAGATGTGGAGTGAGGAAATTTTTTAGCAATCCACACTCAAGTAGGGCTCCCTTGCACTTGGGATCGTTAAATGGTAGTTCGTCGTTGATATTGTGGGTTCTTTCCTACCATGTGAATGCCATTTTGCACTGCATTGAAGGAAAATATGATTAGAGCCTTTCTCATAAGCTTAAATACACAAATTATAAAAAATTTAAACTTTACAGCGTTGTCGCGACTGTTTTTAAAATAGTGGCGAAGCTCGAGGTTAGACGTTCATTTTTTCTGTGATCGTCATGAGAGTACATCTATCTCTAGCGAAAATCCCGATGATGGTGCGTGTTAACATGCTTGGTCATTGCTACCCTGAGCGGATCTTCCGCGACGACCGAGAGGTGGATTTGGAATTTAAAATCCATCGAAAACCACCTATCTAACATCAAATTGAATGAAAAACCATTGAAATGCAGTGCAAAAGAGGGACTACTTACTTGTTAGGAGTCTCAAGCGAGATGGTTGATTGTTGGTGCAGGAATCATGCTCAGAAATTCGCTTAGGTTTTCACACAAAATCACCAAAGGTAAAAAAATCAAAGGTAAGTGTAAAAATGAATTACCATACCCCCTTTCTATATTGTTTTTTCCAAAACATTAAAATTCCGCACTCTAAAGTTTAGGGTTTTCCCATTTATTTTGAAATTTTGATTAGGGTTTTGAGTTTTCTAACCTAATATATAATGTATTTGTATTGAATGGATCTTATGATGTGGTGTTTTTGTGCAGAAACAGAGATGATGAGTATATGTTATGATCCATATACACTTGGTCCATATTTTTCAAGAGTCCTCTTTAAACTCTTTTCCAACTCAAAAGATGAAAATAATGTCGAGTTTCTCCTCTTGACTCGTTAAACGGAATAAAAGGCAGTCCACTTTGAGCTCTTTTCTGACTGTATAAACATGAAAAGATCGTCGGACTTTTGTTGTTTCAGGTTCGATATTGGTTACGACACGACGTGTCTTCGATCACTTTTCTACTTTTTCGGATTGAGGCCACTAATTAAGAAAATTACTCCTTGATTGTAATGGTCAAGTGATTCTCTTGAGTATTATTTTATACTTTTTTGGGCTCGAGGGACACAAATTTACGAAAAAGGACCCCCCTGGAGTTTTCTTTTCTGTTTCTTTTTCAAACTCTCTATTCATGAAAAAGACTCCGAGTTTTCCCTATGTCAGACTAGTTAAAACTTGATGACATTGGACTCGTCGCCATGACGAGGCTTGAGCTTCTCCTCCCTAGGGCTCGTTAAACTATCACTAGGTTGGATTCGTCCGAAAGTCGAACTTATATTACAAGCATATGCTATTCCTTTCAAGCTTGTTTTAAAAAATAATTGGGGTACTCGCCAGCAATGGTGGGGGAAAATTTGGAAGTCATCATTGGTTACCTACGGCAGCTAGTCACTCTTGAACATTGACACTTTCGTTTCTTGTCGGGTTTGGATATCCACACATCGTCATGTGGCCTTCCAAGGTTTTGGGTTGCCCATTTTGCCTCATTCCATCTAATCCATGTCATTTCCATCAAGCCTCCGATCTCTTGTTACCAAAATTCTGCCACATTTCGGAGTCGTGTCGCCGATATGTTAAAGAGTATAATCCTTCTCAGTTCACACCCTTACTTCCTCCTCTGATACTCTGATTCACCATCTACCACTTGTTCCTTATCTCATGTCATTGATGGGGTAAACTTATGGCCCTCTTATGAAGGATTTGTCTCCTGTCGACGCCAGCTCATTATCCAGGAGATTGGTCTAGAGATCCCATTCAGTACCTTGGAGTTTGCATGCCTCAATGGAAATTTCTTCGCGCTTAACAATAGACTTTCATCATTGGTCTTCGATTGGATGATTCCACGAGTGTTCGACTTCAGCTCCTCTTTCACACTTGGTGGATTGTATTGCACAGTACCTTGAGAGCCATTAGCATTATTGATGGTTTCTCTTGTGCTTGTTAACAATTTTCATCATTGACCAGTAATCAAACGATTTTATATCATGCTCAACCTCAGCACATCTGTTTGCATGCTAGAATTTGTACTATGATCGGCTGGGTTTCAAGACCCCGAACTAAGATTACATATGTTCCGGATGCATGGATTGGTTCATGATTACATACATGACTCTTTGATGGATGGCTGCGACCATACCTTTATCATTATCATGGTCTTGTCAACTGGGTGGCTGCGTCCATACCATAGACCAAGTTTCATATGTCTTTTGGATGGTTGTGCCCATGCCTAGACTACATGTATTTCACTATCAAAGATATTAGTTGTATTTGCGCCTGCAGGTTCTTCAAGGTGGCATTCAAGTTCAGAGGGTTTTGTAAAGCATTTCACCCCTCCCACTCTCTCGGGCTTCATGCTTTAGGGGGCACCTGTTGCACAGTAATTTGTCACTGTCCTCATCTCAGTCCCTTTGTTGTGTCATGTGTCAAATAAACATGTTCACATCTTCCAACCGATGTAAGAAGATCAAGAAAATTCTCTCTGATGCTACAAGTTGACCCTCATTCCCTAAGTTTTTGCCTCGTCACAAGTAAACCCTTAATATATGTGATGGTCCCTTGTCATAAATGGTCTCATCGCAACCCCGTCATAGGTGTACACCTGTTTCCTACGACGATTGAATTGCAAGGCTTGGCACGAGGCCATTAGCTATTTATCGTGACGATTGGTCTACATGCATTACCTCCTTGCTATGTCGTCACTGAGACTTAGTTCACAGCTAGTGACGATACAGATTGGGCGAATTTGTTCCAACGGTCGGCCTTTTGGATGTCTCTAGATCTAGTTGTTGAGTCTGTTCGGGTCACCCTTCCTCCTCTGGGATGGTAGTTCCATCTTGTGTGCTACCTTCCTTGAGGATAAGCTCCCTCTCCCTCATTTCATGGAGACTCCTTCTCCTATAAAATCACTCACCATTGCTATGATCTGCTAGTTCTTTTGGTTGGACAGTACTGCTAGTGCTTTTAAATTTGGTAGATAGCTTTGGTGTGAGTGTGACAAGTGTGGGATTGCTAATAGTTTGAAAGAGGTTGTGGAGTGCCCTTAACTTTGTATTAAAGCTTGTGAGTGAGAGAGAGATATTGCTTATTTCGGAGACCCATCCTTGAGAGTGAATGCTTGAAGAAACATACTGGCTGGACCCTCCGAGAAGGCTTGCGACGTCAAGACATGGTTGTAAGCTTTGCTCTTGATTCATTATTAATACAATCAATGATGATTTCCTATGTCTTGTGTGTAATTTACTTGATAGCTCATGATTTCTTGAGTTTATGAGTAAATAGATCATTGTTGTTCTCGGTTACATGCTCTATTGTTTTCTTCTGGTGTTTTAGTTTGGTTGCTCATTAAGGAGAAGGAAATGGAAGCTAGAGAAACACAACGAAACTTGATCAACCACCGGTTTGAGGTACGCCTCCAACGATGACTATTTAAGGGAATCAATTGTTGTTTTGCCTTTGCTGTGACTAGACCCACTCTAGGGCTAGAGGGGTTACCTCTGTCTACAGAGGGAACACTTTCCTACTTCACACTCATAAAAAATGGAGGGTAAACCCTCGAAGAGATACTCCTTTTCCTTTTATAATCCATTATTTCCTTTGCTAAATTATCAGAAAAAATTTGGGCCCAATTAATTATGGTTGCATTTACGACTACATCTATTAATGGTAGCCATTTTGGGGAAGATTTAGTGCTATGAGGCTTACCAAACATATTACATAGCATGGCTATTGCAAAACTATGGGGGGCAGAAATAGATGCAGTAGAGTACACACCCTCTTTGTCCTTTTTGATATTTCCCTCATTATTTGACTAGGTTCGGGTGACATCTACTGGGTCCTCATTCTCTTTGGCAAACTTCTCCAAGAATTGTTTGTTGTAGAGCATTTGGGGTTCTGGTAGGTTGTACATAAGCCGTAGTTTGTCTAGCGAAAAAGATCCCATAACCTCTTAGCTACTATTCTTAAATTATTTGTTTGAGATATCAGCTTGATCAATAATCCACTTGCCATATCTGTATAAGGGATTATATTTGGTCGTGCAGCTATGCAGTGCAGAAATGAGCATGTTGTCTAAAAAATGGAGGCATTTGAGGAAACATGACCGTCAGCTACGACCTTTGTTTCCAGAGGTCTTGGTTCCTATTCTTCTAATAAATCATACATGGTTTCCCACATAAAGGTCCCTCCTTCTCTGCTGCACATAGTATTTGCAAATAAAGGCATCATTTTTTATTTCTCAGACGTAACTAGCTTCCCTTCTTTAGCATTGCTCCCAAAGACTCCTTCTGTTGATTTTTCATGAAAATGGAGAAAAACAATAGCTATCTGATATACAGAGATAAGAATGAACGTAATATGGAATAATACAAATAACTTGAAAATGTGATAATAAAGGAGTTTTATTTGAATGCAAGTGAGAAGATATCGTATCATGTTGAACGAATTTTCAGACATAAATGCCATTAACCTTTATTGAATGCCCATTAATGGTTTTTTATCTCTTAGCTTTATTTCTCATTAATATCAGCATCATAAGTCGAGAAGAAATATTTTTAGGGGAGTGAGCCTTTAAATTACAAATATGAAGATTTTGTGATTGCGATGCAATATCGCAAATCACATTATTGCATTATGTTTATACGCTTTCCTTATTTTTTCTTTAGTTTCTGCGAGATGTGACATGCAGGCCGCTTACTATCATTTCGAAAACATAGCTTATTTGTTAGGTTTTTGTGTAAAGCCCCTTTTATTAAGCAGCAGACCTAGAGACTCGTTCATAACATATCTCAAGATTGGGTCTGGGTCTCAATCACATTTCGCAATCTCACCGGATGGTAAGTTTGTGGTGTTCTTTTTAATTTCCAAAATGCGATGCGATAAGGGAAGGTTGTCATCACAATTTCACATCTCACACATTTTAAGGTAACTCTTTAAGGTGCGCCTTCTTTAAATAACGATATGCGATGTAGGCCTTAGTTTTAATAAGAAATGCCTTAGGAATTAGTTTATATAAGAAACATATTAGTTTTGAAGTGTTTAGTGTGGAGTCCTCCTTTGATCACTTTTCTCTAGTTTTGGTGGATTAGAAAGGCTTTCAATCATGCTTGGATGTGAAATATGCAGGAAAGGCAGAGATTTACTAGTTTTTTGAAAAAAAATTTGATTGATACCTTGTTTTATTCCAAAATTTAATAAGGAAAATGCCTAAATGCTAAACTTATTTTTGGAAGGATTTTTTAAAGGGTCCCCATTTATTAATGTAATATTGACTACTACTATTAAAAAATGGGGGGTTGTTGAATAGCACAACACTAGGCTTGTTATATTATTAATAAAATGTTTATACATAAATGCTATGAATAAAATATTTATCCTCTATTTTAATGAATATGAACCTTATTCACGTGGTCGATGTTAGCATGATTTCCATATGGTGGAACTAGAATTGAAGTTGCATTATGTCATCATGAATATCTTAAACGTCCTCCAAATCATTCTTTCACATTATAATATAGACAACTTTCCTCACCCAACATCAGGAATCCAATTGAAGACTCTAGACCATAACCATAGGAGGCTACATAGCAACTTATAATGACTTAGACATCTAATCCTCATAGCATAGTCAACTCATATATCAAAAACTAATAAATCATGTAGGTGACTAAGGTATCTACCACAACTTGGAGTACCCTATAAAGCTCACTCTTGAGCATATATAAATAAAAATTATCATCTAGAATTATCATGCCATTAATAACTCAAGCCCATTTCCAATAATGATACACTATCATCTCATTTAAACATCACACCTAGGAGGTACATAAATTCTTCCTTACCATATTTAATGACCCAATGGATTTATATCTCCCATATTTTGCATTAGGAATCAAATTTGGAACAATAAGGATGGCCAAAGATTGACATCACCCATCCCCATGGGCGAATATCTTCTTATACCTAATACGATTACCTGTTAGGGATAAAGTAAAAAAACGATGATGACATATTCCTGCTATATACATAAGAGAAATACATTCAATCCTCATAGTCACCTCATATACCAAGCAACCAATAAAACTTGTAGATGAAGAAGGAATCTTCCACGACCCAAAATACCCTACAAATGTCACTTTTGCACATATCTAAATAAAAAATATCATCTACAATTATCATGCCATTTATAACTTGAACCTATGTCCAAAAATGATACCATATCATGCCATTTAAATGCCACTCCTAGTAGGTACATAACTTATCCCTTACCATATTTAATGACCAACTAACTTTCTATCTCCTAAACTTCACATTAGTAATGAAATGTAGTACAAGAAGGATGACTAGAGGTCAATACCATCCATTCCCATGGGAGAATATCTTCCTATACCTCATATGAAATCCAAGTTATGGATAAAGGAAATGGAAGATAGTGACATATTATTTCTATAAACATAAGGGCCATCACCCAAGCTATCATCATCACAAACAAAAACCAATGGGATTTATAGAACAAACATGAAACTCCAAAATCCATTGTTTCACTTGTATTAGGTTATTGCCATCTCCATAATTCAACCAAAATTCTATATAAAAAGTCTAAAGACTTGTAATTCAAAAAGAATCAGTGAAATTGAAAGGGATTTTCCCATCCAGCTAGTAAACGTTTAACCTCTTATCAATTCTTGGAGTGAATAGTAGTTGCCCATTTTGTTGAATCCATACATAATTTTACATAACTTTATATAGAGATATAAAGTAACCAAAAGTAAAAAAATACAATTTACCTTTTAGTTTCTTCTCTACTTAATATGGACATGATAGGAAATAGTAGTATTGATATTACATGATTTGTAATTCATTCTACGTTCAATTTACATCCGATATTTAAAACAAAAATATATTAATAATAAAAATAATTAAATGTATGTATACAGGAAAACAATATTAGGGGCATGTTTTAACATTTTAATGTGGAGAAAGTGAATTATAAATAAAATATTTCAATCTCAGCTACATATATATTATACCAGCCTAGATCCATCTTAACTTTGAATCTAATAAACACCTGGAGGGATCAAATCTCTTTTCACTCTAAAATATATTTTCATATCAAGATATTTTATCCCTTTCTACGCTTGGTAGATCTGGAGTTTAGATGGATCTAGGTTGGTTATAATATTAATAAATTGTTTATTCATAAATTATTTATCCTCTATTTTAATGAATTTGAATCTTATTCATAGTTATTCTTTAAAGTAATTGTCGTGGATATTAGTGATAATAGTTGAATTCACTCACCAAATTTCTTGAGGAGACAAAGCCTTGACGTCCTTGTGTCAATTCCTTATGCAGAGCTTCTATTTGACATTTAATATTGTCCTATTCATCTTCGATCCTTTTCTATGTTCATTCACCAATCGAGATATCCATGGTCGATGTTAGCATGGTTTCCATATGGTTGAGCTAGATTTGAAGTTGCATTATGTCATCATGAATCTCTTAAAGGTCCTCCACATCATTCTTTGACGTTATAATATAGACAACTTTCCTTGCCCAACATCAGGAATGCAATTGAAGACTCTAGCCCATTACGATAGGAAGTTAGACAACAATTTATATTCACTTAGAAATCTAATCCTCATAGTGAATTCATATACCAAAAAACCAATAAAACTTGTAGGAGATGAAGGAATATGCCACCACTTGGAGTACCCTAGAAAGCTTTCTCTTGAGCATATATAAAAATAATATCATCTAGAATTATCATGCCATTAATAGCTCAAGCCCATGTCCAATAATGATACCCTATCATCCCATTTAAACACCACTCCTAGGAGGTACATAACTTCTTCCTTACCATATTTAATGACCAAATGACTTTCTATCTCACATACTTTGAATTAATAATCATATTTAATACAAGAAGGATGACCAAAGATCAACACCACCTATCCCGATGGGGGAATATCTTCTTATACCTCATACAACTACCAAGTTAGATATAAAGGAAACATAATATGGTGACATATTCTTGCTATATACATAAGTGAAATACATCCAATCCTCATAGCCACCTCATATACCAAGCAATCAATAAAACTTGGAAGTGAAGAAGGAACCCTCCACAACCCAAAGTACCCAGCAAAGTTCATTGTTCCACATATTTAAATAAAAATTATAATATAGAATTATCATGTCATTAATAGCTTGAACCCATGTCCAATAATGATACCCTATCATCCTATTTAAACGCCACTCCTAGGAAGTACATAATTTATTCCTTACCATATGTAATGACCAACTAACTTTCTATCTCCTAGACTTCACATTAGTAATGAAATATTGTACAAGAAGGATGACCAAAGGTTAATACCATCCATCCCCATGGGGTAATATCTTCCTATACCTCATACGAAAGTGAAGTTAGGGATAAAGGAAATGAAAGATATCAACATATTCTTGCTATATACACAAGATCCACCACCCAAGCTATCATCATCACAAACACAAATCAATGAGATTTGTGAAACAAATATGAAACTCCAGAATCCATTGTTTCACTTGTATTAGGTTATGGCCATCTCCATAATTCAACAAAAATGTTATATAAAAAGCCTAAATACTTACTCAAAAAAAATCAGTGAAAGTGAAAGAGATTTTCCCATTCAACTAGAAAATATTTAACCTCTTATCAATCCTAAGAGTAAACAGTATTTGTCCATTTCATTAAACACTTTGATTAGAAAACAAATTTTGTTGGCTTCTAACAAAAAATATCATGATTACTCCTTGATATATTATACTTTGATTTAGAAAAAATTCCTAAAATAAAATCATCTTATTTTAACTTCTTATACCATTTACCATATTATTGTCTACATTTTTTCTTAATGTCTTTTTAATTGAAACCATTTTTTTTTCAAATCTCTCTTTACTCCACGACTTTCAATTTTCTTCTTCGTGTGTATATATTTGGGAATATGGATTTTTGTTTGTGAACAAATCATAAATAATATCACATAGAAAGCTTTACCATAATTCTTAACCATATAAAAGATCATTTAAATACATAATTCATAATAATAATAATAAATAAAAAGACAACCTATTGAATAAATTTTTTACTAACTATCTAAGACATATCCAACAAACTATAAAATATCCCGCAAAATTTCCTTATCTTTAAAGGAATGTATCATCCTCAGGGATTTTAGCATCCTTTCCCCCACCTCAAAAGTATGCCAATTTAAAATATTTTGATAAGAAATAATTTAATAAAGCTTAATAATATACATTGTAACATAAGGGTTTTTAGGCTTATAAATGTTTTCTAACAATCGAACGAAGATTCTCACCTCTCACATGTTATCTTAGTCCGTTATAAAGTGGAAAATGGGATAATTCAATAAAATACTGCAGGTTCAAGATTATTATTTAGTATTTAATGGTATATGGTAAAAGTTAAAATTTATGCGGATTTAAAAAATATTTATTATTTTATGGGTGTAGTAAATTATATTAATATTATTTAAATAAAATGTTAATTAGAAATTTAAATTTTAAATATTATTTTTAAAATATTATTTATTATAAATTTAGTTAAGATTTTATTTTTTTAGAGATGAGGAAAGATGTTAATGATTCAAGATCTATAAGCATTGTTTTCTTTCTTATTGATTACTAGACCATTGAGTTATGATAATTTTTCCCATTCATGAAAAAAAAATAGAAAATCAATGTCATGAAATAAAAGATTAAAAGTTTATAGAATTAAAATAGAAAGAGAATTTTGGAATTCTAAAAGTTATTCAAGAGAATAAGATGGATAGCATGTTAGAGAAGAATGATGACTTCATATGGTATTGTCTCTATACGTTTAGCAAGTTTTTTCAATCAGATTTGTTTTGAGAGAGATTGAATGCCTAAGTACATTATAAATTTGATTTCAACTTTATTATACTTATCGAAGGCTACATATACAGTGCTAGATGACTCATATTAATTCCTTTTGATTCATTTTAATAACACTAATTTAGCCAAAGTTTTTTTTCAAAAAATTATTTAAATTATTTTTCTATGCTGTTTGTTTGGAAAAAAAGAACGAAGGTCTTATTGTAGTTCTCATTGTTCCCAATATATATTTCTCTTAAAAAATTTCCATTACATTAAAGTAAATCTAGACCAATGGTGAGAGTGATAAGGGCAATTAATGCTAACCCTAAGGCTATCATTAAGTCATAACATTTTATGTTTGGAAGGAAATAATTTAGCCTTTTCTTTAAGGGAGCTTTTCATTTCCTTTTACCACGCCTTCAACATATATCTTTCAATCCTTTGATATTCAAATTGATACTTTATGCTTTTCCCATTGGCTCTACTCAAACAATTTCTCACTGCCTCACTAACTTCTTAATGCGTTCAACCCACCAGTGGCTCCTCACTACCTCCAACCTCTTAAATAAATAATCTTACATAGATATTGATTATATGAGAGATCTACACTCACTAATATTGTACTCTCTCGCCATTGCTCTGCCCATCACTGCTAAAAGGGATGCTTTCTTAGAAATTGGTTCTAAAATGTGTATTGCAACCCTACTCTCTACCAACTATGTTGTTTTTTCAATTGAAGGTCCATTGGCATGTTGTTACAAACAATACCTGTAATAGGAAAGAGTCGACACTCAAAAAATATATTGAAGATAATCAAACACTGACAAGCTATACTCAAGATATATGGAAGGTAAACTCATCAATATGTTTTAGATTCATAGTACATTAGAAAAAATAAATCTAAATATTTATGGCATGATTTATGAGTTGTTATAAGTTGTCCCATGTTCTATTACCCAATATTCCTTTAAGAAGTATCTTGTGACCTTGTCACAATACCCTAAGAATTACAACATTAAGTCCATGGACTTCACCTTTAGCTATACAATTGCCTCTACCAAAAATACCATCATCTTTCCTCTAACCCAAAATCATACATTAAACAAAAGAAAATCAAATTACATAAATAGTAAACAAAAACGGTTCCAATAAAATAGTGCCAACCTCAATACCAAAGATTTGTAAAACTGGAGGAAATCAATAGATAAAAATTTAATAAATTCACAATAGGAGAAAAATTAGGAGAAAATAATCAACTAAGGCAATCCTCAATTTCAAAAATTTGTAAAAATGGTGGAAATCAGTGCATAGATATTGAATAAATTTGAAATAGGAGAAAAAAAATAAAAAATAAAAAATCAACTTATGGCATTGGACGAATGCTTAAAAATTGGGGATTTTTTCAATAAATTGAATTTTAATTTATTTTTGCATAATCCATATCAGTGGAGGCCAAATATGAGCATAAATGTGAGCAATGCAATCCTTGTTAATTTTTTCTTATTGAGAATTGACCAGTGCTATTGGGCATTAGAGTCTTAGGATCATTGTTTCATAGCTAACTCCATTATATCAGTGAAAATTTCCTTCTAATATAATACAGGAGTGCCTTTTCCCCAGTTATCATCCAAAAACCCTATGGGTGAGTGGGTAAAATGCAAACATGGGAGTGTTCCAAAAATTGGAGAGGGCCCCATATATCCTTTGGAATCCAATTGAAAGTCATTATTCCTCATCACTGTAGGAAATTTCGCCCAATGTGAGGGAACTCAAGTAGTGGTGGATGGAAACACAAACTTGTGTCTGACAAGAAATATATTTATTTCTTATCAGCTAAAGTTTTTGTATATGCTAGCTATAGTGAGGCACTTCAAGCTATGTAATGGATAATGAAAGGAAATATATATTATGTGAATTCCATTAGGAGATGAAAGATGGAATTTTGAATGAAAAGCAACAACCTGCAAAGTGTTACAAGATGGGTTGTGGTGGCTTATGGCACGAAAATATTCTTGTTGGCTTGTTGGGGCCTGACCTAGGTTTGGAGTTAATTAGCCAAACAAATCCCTATACTACTAGCCCTTTCGGCAACAGTTTGTGGAACGCAGATTGAGGTCTCACTTGAGGTAGTATGGGGCGTGCTGGAACCAGGTTTCCGCACCCTTGAGATGTTTGAGGGTCTGATTTGGTCCAACTGAGAGTCTCTTCACGTAGGTTACTTCGCGCACTTCTCTGGCCTTCACGCCCTAATATATTCTCCTTCACACAACCCTAACCATGGGCTGTGGGGCTTTCACACTGCTGGAGGAGGAATCTGCACTTTTTTCCTAAGTCACACTTGAGATCTTTACCTATCTTCTTATAACAGTTAGTTATTATGCCTTCTATTATATTTACTTATTCAACACATTCATATGAGTTCGCGTAGTGAATAAATAGTAAACTAGCAATTCATATGCAATAATATATAAAATAGGAAAAGATACACAGAAATATGGTAAAACTTCTCTTTTATTAATTCTTCCCATGGTTACAGACTCGTCCTGCCCTACGCACTCAGTTGCAGGGGTCCACGCACTCAGCTGCGGACTACTAGGCCTCTGCACACTCAGCTGCAGAGCCTTCTCCTACTCTATGACTCAAAGACACGATTTACACTTGACTCAATACCTTTATTCCTTCTTTTCCATTGATTATTCTATTAACTCCTACACTTAGAGCCTCACTCCATTTATACAATCCCATGGTCCACGAACCATGGGTAGATCTTTCAAACTAACATTACATTACAAAAAAAGGGCGGACAACCCTATGGCTCTATTATGACTTCGTGCTCTGCGCCCATAAATCGCAGAGTATTTACAATGGTCTTAGTCAAAACTTGGGCTTTAAGCCCCAAAACATGCCTTGGGGGGATTCCATGCCCAATAGGCCCCCAACACAAACATCATGACTCACCCTCGAGTCACTTTGTTGGTGTGGAGATATTCGTGTGGAGACCCTCTAACTCCACGTGAACAGCTGCAAGGTTGGCAACGTACTGAGTGGTTGCCTACTGAATCTCTTGTACACATTGTTCTGAGATCGTGGTGTCAGAACTATTTCCCTTGATATTTTATTGCCTCCCCTGCATTTGTGCAAGCTTGCCTTCAATTTTTGCTATAATGACAAAGGCCTTGTTGATCCAAGGTTGAACGTGTGCCTTCAAAAATACTTCTCTGTGTCGTGTTATGTTCACTTGCTCTTTTAGCGCTTTTGCCTACTGCATTCGCGTTAGCCTATGAGTGAGGGCCGCCATCTGTGCAGTCCCTTTGACATTGTCATACTGTTGTTGGAGCTCACGTGCCTCTATCTCTAATCGCTGGATGTTAGGGTCCTCCTGCAGATTGGTGAGGACCTCGAATGACTCTTCCAACATCCTAGTGTAGTCCCTTACAACACTGTTGATCTCTTCCATCCCCGATGTAATAGCGTTGGTGCATTGTTCTCTTACTTCTAGAGGGGTGGATGGCTGCGCCTTCAACCACAACTCTACTATCTGATGTCGTCCAAGAGGAGTGGAGTCTCAAGAGAGCTCTTGCTCTCATCGAGGTCCTTAGGCACTTTTGCCTTCCCCTTCTGTGGGGGGATATACGTGAGCAACTTGGTTGGAGGGTGCGCAGGCTCGATTTCTTCCTCCATGCCCTTGTCCTCATATTCTTCAATTATGAGGTCCTCCAGGTCTTCCTCCCTCCTCATCGGTTTCAAAGTTAACTACTTTCCCTTTCTCCTCCATCATTAATCTGGTGCACAACGGGTTTTGAGGGGACACACGCATCAAAATCATGAGTTGTTTGTCTTTCTTCGGCCTCGGTGTGCGTGATGATTTAGGAATTTCTTCCACAATATTGGCACCTTCAGGGGCATCTTCTATAGTCAAGGCTTGCACGGCCTCTTCGGTGGTCATCTCTGCAATTTCGCTAGCTTCTTCAGATGTTGCCATCTTGCTGGTTCAGAAATCTCTCAATCGCTCAATCAGGGGCTCAATCAACCCTTTGCACAGGGAAACTAGGTCTTGGCTTACAATACATGGGGAATATAACAAATCCATTCACAAATGACCAAGTGTTGTTTGTTGGGAAGCCCTTTGTAATTTATAGCATCTTTTGAATCTGAATTTGACCGTTCCCCCCAAATGTGGTTCATTAATGCTCCCTTGGCAGCAAGGTTTCCCAAATCTTTCCCATAAAGTGCATCTTAAATGCCTGCCACCCACTCCATTTAGACTCAAGTTGAGCATCACATTGTGAATAGTGACTCCAACAGTCACTTTCCAGCCAACCCGCGCGGCAACGAAGCTCCCCTTGTGCGGTCGTGGACCTTGTGATACTTTGCTCCTATGTGCATATCCAACATCATGCAGCTCCTGGGTAGAGTAGTTTATAGTCTCATGCCTCCTTTCAACTACCTGGAGCACTAAGACTGTACTTCCCATGGCTAGTCAGGTGGCCACGCCACCTATATAAGGTTCCAACCAGTCATTTGTCACTTTTCTTGGAAAACATCCACCTTTTATTGTTACTAGCTGTGTCGTGCACTTTATCATCTACAACATGTCACCATGGGTGATATGTTTAGTAATATGCGGTCCAATCCAAGGCATCAGGTTGATTAACTCTTAGCGATAGTCCCCAAATTCATCAACGTGATTGTGCACGCTGCAATTTATCACCCTGGTTTCCTTATCAAGAAAATCCTTTTTTATTTCGTCCTCCAACTTCTTGACTTCCGTTTCCACCAGAGTGTTATCTCCCTTAATCACACCCTTACTTTCATAAGTTCTTGGAGCCTAAGATCACCCTGTGCCAAGCATTATGCTTAGTTTAGCTGCACACCCCCTTCTTCCAAGGCTCTACGAGCCGCCATATCTACCGGCGCTGCTATGCGCAGACTAGGCATTTTATACCCTATGGGGATTATAGCGTTCGCTCCATATTCCAACTGCGGAGGCATTTGCTCTGTTAGTTTCTTGCACATTGTCCTATAAGCCCATAGAACCACTAGTATGTTCAGGTTCCTATCAATCTGCTATACATCATATACCTTGTTTAGTTCTTCCTGTACTTTGTTAAAAGGTTCTACGTAGATAACCTTCTGCACACTCATTCTTTCCATACTTCGTTGTTCCAACCCAAGGGGTCATTTGCGCAATTGCCTCGCCTGCACATGCTTACTGACCATGTCTCCCAATGCGAAGTCTGTGTGCATCCGCACAGGTTTTTTAAGATATGCCTATATCCATCTGGGCACGTGCTCGTGTAGATCGTTCTGTCCCACAATATTTTATGTTAATCACATATGAGGCTTCCCAAACCATATGCACATCATTCTACTACATCCGTGCCAGTCCTCAAAGCTTCATTGGTGCGTACCCCACTACCTTAGAGCATAGCGTGCAATACCCATTTCAAAGCCTCGAAATGTTGTTGTTCCAGCACCTCCCTTTCGAATATGTTTAGTAAGTCATCTACCTCACTCAACCCATCATATGTAGGCAGATCCCTTACCCCCATTGATACGTAGCACAATGATCTTGTCATCATGTTGTAGTTCAACGTGGTTACCTCGTGTAACCAGTTCTACCATCGCTCTATCTCTTCATCCAAATCCGATGTACAGGAGCTTTCGTGCTCCCATGAGATCCATTCATCCACGGTGGGATTTACCCAGTCTTTCTCTCGTGTGCTTATTTTGTAGATGTAGTCCAAGTCATTGTCGCTTTCATAGTCATGCACTAGCTTTGTGTAGCGCGATCCTTCTGCAGGGTCCAAAGGTACGACTACGTGCAAAGACTTTTTCTCAAAAATCATCTTGCACTTCTTCAGATTTATCACCACATTCATGTCAGTGGCCTAATCTATCCCTAATAGCACAGGGTAGGGATTGCTATCATAAACAATCTCTATCACTTCAAAATCTGCTAGCGTGCTCGCTCCTTCAATATCTACAACGATGCCCTACACTCTTCCCATAGGTAGGACCTTTTGCTGGTTCACCATTCTCAGTTGGATAGGAGACCATTGCAGCATAGACCTTCCCATGCGCTCCCATGTATGCTTTGGCAGAACATTCGCATCTGATCGTAGGTCAATAATCACTTGGTCCATCTCATATTCTCCAATTTGAGCAATCAATCTCATCTCTCTTCCCATCCTCGTCGCGTTCTTTCCAATCTTCTAGACTAGATGCAGTTCTCCTAGTGCGGTTTGTTCACATTTATTAATGATTTCCTGCAGTCCCTTTATAGTGTTGCTATCACGCAACATCTTCATGCATGTTTCCAGGACCATTGTGAGCATCGACGGGTTCATGTCTGGCTTTAGTTTGTCTTTACTTCCTGAAGTGGAGGCATCAGTGGAGCTCTTCCTAGCTTCCATGAAGGTTTCCATAGCGTGCTCCAAATCGAACTCTGGTTCTTTCGTTGGAGCCTTGCAAACCCAAGTACTATCCTCAGGCTACTTGCCTTGTCATCCCCTATTGTAATTCCACTTTGGAGCACAATGTTCACATTAGGGTCTTCCTTGCACAGCTCAGGCCTCATCATTTGTAGGTTCTGAGTCGGGGGAGGTTGGAGTGCTCCCTTGTCACGCAACCTCACTATCAGTGTGGGACAATCCTCCATCTCATGATCAGACAATGTACAATATAGGCATGACAAATGCATTGGATTCATACAATCGTGGGAATAATGTCCTAGCCATCTGTAATTGTAACATATTAGCTGTCTGTGACCTCTTCCAGGTCCTCCTCCACCTCAGTCTCATCCGCGCCCCTAAAATCTGGTTCACACCATCCCGGTGTTCTGGTCAAGGGGCCGCATTTTGGCTTGAACTCTGTAGGTGGGAGTCCTCCATCATCGCTTCATAACTTCTACAGGTGCACTCATAGTGTCCCACTGATCTATAGAAATTACATAACAACTGTTGTGAATTCTGCGTGTACTTCTGCAATAGATGGCAGTTGTCCGTAGCATGCTTTCCTCCTATTTGAAAAATCACACACCACAACGCAGACATTGCGCTGGGTCTTGCTTGTGCCTTTGGTCTCAACGACATTGGTCCTCCTCCCGCGAGGTAATTTGTGAACCCTGGGCAATGGTCCTTGTCATGACCCTACCCCTTACAGTTAACACACCATACCTCATCACACACCTCTAGGTGAGCTGTCTTGTCTTGTTTTAGACTCTCCATCTCAAGGCACAAGTTTTTCAACTATGCATGGATCTGATGAACTCCCAGGTTAGGATCTTGTATTGGGGTTTCATGAAATCTCATCACAATCTCCAAGGCCTCGGCCTAAGTTTTTAGCCTTGTTGTGATAGCGCATTCCTTAAATGTGGCATTAGCGATGCTACAAACCATTCACAGTGTTGTCCATCTGTCAAAGTCATACTAGCTTCGCAAATTGTGCACTTAAATCTTTGATCCAACTCTTAAGGAGTCTCACCTAGTAGCATTATGATCTCCTTGAACCCAATGATCAACTGTGCTTCTGACTTCAGCCTGCTAAATTCTCTGTTCAACGTAGTTCGGATATCTGTGATCCCCACATTCAGATTGTCATTGGAATGCTTAATGTACCAGGTCAGTGCGCAATCCTGCAGAGTGCTGACCAATGTTGCTTTCTTTATATTGTCATCCGTGACTCCCTGCGCTTCCCATACAGAATTTGTCATGAACCAAAATTGGTTTGGATCTTCATTTCCTACTCCCTTGAACACCAAAAATACTATATCGCACTTGCCATATTAACTTGCGGTGGTGGCGGAGGTGGTATGGGCGAAGATGGGGGTGACGATGGTGAAACTGGTGGTGGTGTGGGTGGGGGTGGTATGTGAGGAATCCTCTACCTTATCAAATTGATTGCACTTCTTGGCGAGACCTTCGTGAGCTCTTCCTCGTTCCCTCACGAAGGCGAAATCAAGGGGCTAGTTTCTATCTCTGCACTACCTTTGTTTCTATAAATTCTCCCACTTCGTGTAGCCCCAAACATCAATGTATTTGCATAACCCGTTTTTCACACAGTATCATTTTAATCCAAGTGTTTAAAGACTTAATGTACTTACCTCGCAGTCCTTTGAGGAAACATCGTTCTGCCTCGCTATAGCTGACTGAAGCATCTACTGTGAATTTAGTAATGAATCCTCCTATAATTTGATCGAGCCAGTGATCAACAACGCGCGCGATCTTATCCTTTGATGCTTCCAATATGTGCACCAACTTTAGGGTCCACACAATAGTTCTGTCAAGATTGCACCTTCCTTGGCTATCTTCTAGCTTCACGATCCACTCATGTAGCTCAATAGGGAAATATGCGAAGAAAATTTTGTGGATCTCTATGTATTAGTAGCAGTCTTACCACTCTTCTTTTGATAATCACGAATTCCTGTTCTCTTGCACCGCGAACTCGTGAATCTTCCTATCCAACCAATTTTCAATTTCTTTCTTAGTTGGATTCTAGTGATACGATATCACACATCTCTATGCAAATCCCGGTCCCAGCAGCGAAACCATTTGTTGGCTTGTTGGGGCTTGACCTAGGTTTAGAGTTAATTATCCAAACAAATCCCTGTACTATTGGCCCTTTCGGTAACAATCTGTAGAGCATGGACTGAGGTCTCACTCGAAGTAGTATGGGGGGGTGCTAGAACAAGGTTTCCCCACCCTTGAGATGTTTAAGGGATTGATTTGGTCCAACTTGGAGTCTCTTCGCGCACTTCTTTGGCCTTCGCGCCCTGATATATTTGCCTTCACGCAACCCTAACCAGGGGTTGTGGGGTGTTCGCGCTGCTGGAGGAGCAATCTGCACTATTTTCCTAAGTCACACCTAAGATCTTTACCTATCTTCTTATAACAGTTAGTTATCTTCACGTAAATAGATGCCTTGTATTATATTTACTTATTCAGCATATTCAAATGAGTTTGTGCAGTGAATAAACAGTAAACTAGAAATTCATACCCAATAATATATAAAACAAGAAAATATACATAGATATATGGTAAAACTTCTCTTTTATTAATTCTTCCCATGGTTACAGACTCGTCCTTCCTTGCGCACTCAGCTACAGGGGTCCACGCACTTAGCTGCGGACTAATAGGCCTTTGCACACTCAGCTGCAAAGCCTTCTCCTACTCTATGACCCAAAGACACGATTTACACTTGACTCAATACCTCTATCGATTCTTCTATTAACTCTTTATACACATAGAGCCTCACTCTATTTATACCATCCCATGGTCCGCGGACCATGGGTAGATCTTTCAAATCAACATTACATTACAAAAACAAGGGCGGATAACCCTATGACTCTATTATGACTTTGCGCTCTGCGCCCATAAATCGCAGAGTCTTTACAATGGACTTAGTCAAAACTTGGAATTTATGCCCCAAAACATGCCTTGGGGGGACTCCATGCCCAACAATTCTTAGGGGCATGTTATAGGTTGTGATCTATTTCATTTAGACTAGTGCAATGGCTTACGCAGACATTGGAAGTCAGAGAGACACATAGGAATAAACAACCTAATAACTATTGAGCATGAATACTTAAGCATGGTATTGCTATAGGAGACAAGCGGGCTACATGCAAGGCTCGCATGCCTACACTGCATGATTTATGTCTTTTGTTTTTATTTAAATATGTTTAATGTTTATTTTATCATTTATCAATTTTTTTTTTAATTTACAATTTCAATTATTATTTTTGTTTCTTGCTGCATGGTAAGGAGTAAATCCTATGCCCTTAACTATACCCATAAGGATAATTCCCAATGTTCACTTCCTAGTCCCTAAGTCAATGGAGGTGACTACCCAGGCCTCGAAATTACTCTTCGTTGTTATCTCTACCATCGTGTGGGTCCTTCTTAGTCTTCTATAAATTGGGGTGTGTGAATTCCCTAGAATAACCATCATAATTGATGTAGGTGCATTAGGCTGAGCACGCAAAAATGATAAGTTATTAAAGTCAAACTAAGAGCCTAGCAATGTGAAGGATTGATCACATACCAAGGCTAGAACATTTTAAAGTTTATTTGTGAAATTTTTTGATATTTAGTTAAGATTAGATAGGAACATCTAGTTAAAATAAATGATTTTATGGCTAGTAGGTAGTTTGAGCTAAGGAAAATTGGTTCACATCCATGAACTCATTTCTTGGACAATTTCTTTTAGTTTTTTGGGAGGAGGAACATTTTCTGGAAGTTTTTGGTGTGGGAGAGAGGTAGGCTATTCTGTTCTCTGTGTGAGACTAAAGTTAATGGACATAGAAATTAATACATCCATGAGATCAATTTGTGGGAATTGATCCTCAATCTGTGTGATTCTGTGTGAACTGGATGTAGCATGTGGAGTTGGTTTTTAACTAAACAACATTCTTAGACAAGTTTTTTTTTAATCAGCAGATTGAATTTGTAAGAGTGTGTGAGATAGTTATTTGCATATGAATTTATGAGGTTTGTGAATCGTAATATTAATATCTAAAGATTTAAATTGATTTGGTATTTAAATTACTATGTTGAATGAGGAATTCATGCACTGCATTCTATTTGTTCTTTACATTTGGATGAGACTAAAATATAGACCTAGAGAACCATATTATAGTTAATATTTTAATCAAAGTTTGCAGCAAATCTTGTGTATTGGAAGGAGTCATTTACATTATAGGTTTGAGAATAAAGAGCACTCTGTATCAAGGCAATAGAAGGGAAATTCGTAAGGGAAAACCATCATCAAACTTGTGGGTCAATTTTTGATGAAAGGAAGATGAAATTAGAAATTCTTCCATCTGGGTTTTGTACAGAGTAGGGTCTATTTGTTAAATCACGAGAAATTTTCCAAAACGATGCTTGGTTGGGGATTTGTGAAGTGATCTTTATACTGTGTTCTTACAGACTATGTGACTCGAAAAAAATGACTTATTGTTCCCTTGCACCAACACCTGTGTTTGTATAAATTGAAACTGGAAAAAAATGACTTGTTGCTCCCTTGCACGAACACCTATGGTTTGCAGAGATAACAACCATCAATTTGTCCTTATTGTTCCCTTACACCAATATCCCTACACTTAATTCTATTTTTTACACCCATAGGTTACATGTGATGATATGTTTGATGAAATGCATGTCCTAGATAGTAGGAGTCTGGTTATGGTCTTGTTTATATTATTGTTTTTGCATCCTTGCTTCCTTGTATTCTTACAAATTTTAAGTGATCATTCAATTCTAGGTGGTGCCCTGGGCTCTGGGCCAAAAAAGGTGGCTCAATTTCTAGAATGCTAGCAAATAGAGAGTTACTTTAGAGACTAACTTGACTAGACAGTGTCTGGGGAGTGCTACTCTGCCCTAAGTTTCTCAAACAACAGTAGGACGTAGGTACAAGTTTTCTGAGTGGCGGACTTGTCTCCTAAAGGTTTTGTGGATGATGTTGTGTGTGATGTTCCATCGGTTCCACTTCCTTAAGGTCACCTAAGAGGTTGAATCTAATCATAGTAGCCTCTCATCTCATGTTTACCTTAGTTGGCAGGGTTACTTGGGTGGATGTGAGAGGAGGGTGTTACAAAATGTAAATATAATATCACAACATGGTTCTTATAACAACACTACTCATGCATTAATTATAAGCAAATAATTATCAAATCATGTCAAAATAAATACCACCTTACTATGATCCTTCTTCCACAAGCACACGTTCCTATCCAAAGGAAAGCCACTATAACCATTGATTTTCATTTAAAGGATACTAGCAACTTAGCTTTTTTTTCCATGCATGCAATTAGAGAAAAACTTATTCAAATAAAGTTAGCCACTCAACTTCCTTGTGCGTGTAACTAGGTAATATTTCGAATACAATACATATTATTATTATTACAATTATGCATGCAAATACATGTCCCTTTCTAAGTGAAAGCTAACATAATATATACTACTATCATGCATGCAAATGTAAGTCCCTTTTCCAAAAGAACTTTTACCAAGATAGTGATATTTACAAAGTCTATTGTACACAAAAATACATGCTTTGTTCTAAAAGAAAACTAATGTGCCAGTTATTATTTCTTGTGTGTGGATATATTTATGTTTCCAAAGGAAATCTAATGCATTTATTGCATGTGATTACTTGTTTCTCTTCCAAGCTTTAACATAATGATTATTCTTTTCTTCACAAAAATTACTTTCTCTTCAAAACGCCTAACACAATAATTATATATTTTCCACGCATAATTATTTTCAAAGAATCCATCATCATAGATGTACTTTTCATGGATGCAAACATCCTAACTCCTTTTAAGAGATCAAACACAATATTTCTATTTTTCGTGCAAGAAAATAACACATTTCCTTTCAAGAATGATCAAACATAGTAATTCTATGTCGTGCATGTGGATAAATTATTTCCTCTCAAGAAATATCTATCACAATATTTCTATTTTTTTTCATGCAAGGAACTTATTTCCTCTTGAGAAACATCAAACCAGCTAGTTCAATTTTCGTGCATGCAAATAACACATCCATGTTATAAAAAAGGAGTTTGAACATAATAGCCATTAAACATGTGTTTCAATTTCAAGAATTCTAACAAAATTAATATTTCCCTGCACGTAAATATATATTTATATAACACATTAGTTGTTCTTTGTTCATGCACTGAATAATCTGTTTTACAAAGGTCTAATGCATAATACCATTCTTTCGTGCATACCCACACCTTTCTCTTTTCTAAGAATTTAATGAAATATTACATGAAACATGTGTTATTTTAGCACAATCACCACTGATATGCATACAAACACACAATCATTTTCTGAAAACCAACATGGGTTCTTTTATATATGCACATGATTCATAAGCAAGTTTCCAACAGAACAATCTTGGTTTTTTTTTATAATCCACAAGAGTTCGTATGTTTTCTTTCGAAAGAATTAGCACAACTAATTTATCTTTTACCATGTAGTGTTTCTAAAATAACATGCCTAGTCTTTTATGCAAATGATAATTATCTGCATTCTTTTACTGAAGACCAATATAACTAGTATTACTTTTACAATGATTGTATGAAATAATATCCTTAACATGTAAACACATGCTTTTATTTTCTAGAAATAATCTAACTTCCACACACAAATCCATACAGTATTTTCAATACAATATACAAGACTTATTTATCCTATTATGTGTAGTGTTCCTATATATTTTTTGCAAAAGATTCAGTAACATATATACTTATCATTTATTATATTTTTTTTAAAGCAAAAAGATTCATACACCATCTTTTACTTTCAAGAAATAGAATGTAAATAACATGTATACTTATCTTTCTTTGGAATTGTCAAATATATTTAACACTCTCATAATGGTCATGGGATCCTCCACTATTCGATGTATGATATATTCATTGTACATACACATGTAAACGTTTGTAAAATAACTGTGTAAAATTTCTCCAAGCTTATCATATCCAACACTCGAAGAATAACAAAGGGCATGATGCCTAGTTATAGGAGAGATGAAACAACTGTGACAAGAGATTATTTGTGTTCTTCGGCCATGGGACCATCAACAATAGGGATGCTAGTGCCTCTGCCAACAATCCATACCCCAACATTGTGAAAATTCGAGAATCCACGAATCACTACTACAACAAACTGATATTACTTCTACTTGTTAATCCATGTAAGTCATTTACTGTGTTCTACTGTAAATATAGAAGTAAATACAACTATAGCCTTCACAACTTTAAATAATACGTGGAAACAAGAATATGAGAAAGAAGGAAATAACACACATAAGTGACACCGTTATTTTTGGACTGATGTCCCCAGAAAAACCCAATGTGGGAAAATCAGTGCAGCAGCTGAGGGTTTGTATTATTAAGCAGTAATTTTTGAATACAATATTTGGATGCCTTACTAGCTATCCAATACAGAGAATCTAACCGTCATAGAGATGAGTGAGATATACCTCACACTATCATTGGTGATCCAGTACTGATCCAAACACTCATTGGCTAGCCCCTCGCTGCCTCTGCGTAGTTTCTGCGCAATTACTACGTTGCTCCATGTCACATCTTCTGGGAACTACAACACTCCTTCAGGTTGATCAATTTTCCTTTGGAACTTTGAATTTTCGCCCTTTTGGTCTCAAACCCCAAATTTTAGCTCTTGAACTTGATTCTCCAGGAAATTTCAGATCTCCTCTTAGGCTCTATGCTGCCTTAGTGTGGCCCTATGTTGCCCAACATTGCTCTATGCTGCCTCTTCTAGATCTCTCTCTACCTACTCTGCAATGTATCCCTGGATCAAGAAATCTTCATCCAGAAAATATCCCTACCCCTCACTGCAAGAAATCACCTCAAACACTTCTCTAGTAATTGCTACACCGCTCTCTTGAGAAAATCGATCTCTGATCTCTCACTTGATATGTTTTCCAAATTCCCATCAAGCCTCATCTTATAATGTTCTAGTTGATCAATTAATGACCAAGATTAGATTATAATCAATGGCTCAGATCATTTTGGCTTGATCCTCATCTTCTTCTACAAGTTTCACCCCCTGTTTATTAAAAATAATTAATTATTCTAATAAAAATGTTGTTGGTGGAATTTCTAAAAACTATTTTTGGGTGTTCTAGAATACATGTGTCCTAGCCTCCCTGCAAATTTGAGGCTTAAACCACATCTGATGCTACCAGAAATCAACACTCCCTCTTAGCAAGGAATGTTCTCTAGTAATGCAACCTGCTAAATCATCACCCTTCTCTCTAACATCTCCCTTTGCATTGCTGATGTCTGACATCACTGCCCACTAACTACTATGCAAATGCTACATTCATGTTGTTGCTGGCCCTTTCACTGCCACCGCTACATCTACATTGTAACCCTTGCAAATGTTGCATCTGTCTTGGTGTTGGCCCTGCCACTTCCAACACCGCATCTGCACTGCAACCCTTTCCAACTGTTGTTGTTGCTACAACAACAATGGAAAATAATCCAAAATACTGAACCAAGGGTGTTTAATGTGACACATCTACTGTTGGATTTCTGACTAATGCTAATGTCTATGCTATCACTGAAGCAACTACATTGTTACTGACTCTTCTCTGTGCCAACTGCACTTCTGCCAACACTAGTTCTGTGCTGCTCAGACTCTGGTGATCCTAGCCACTGCAACTATCACTCTGACACTCCTCTGCACCAAATGACCTGCTACATCCTGCTACTTCTAATATGGTCTCCCGTAGCAAGGTATTGATCCAAGAGGTGGAATCCTCAAGGATCCTGCCCATATGTAGTTATTTTGAACTACAATACTAGATCACCCCACTTCTCCCCTGAAGGTATCTAGGCAGTCATGGTGAACTCCTCTTCCTCGATCTTTGTGGTAGTAGCCTTTAGATAATGTTTCTCATCCTCTTCCTTCTTCTTGAGAGGACACTTCATAGCGTAGTGACCAAATTCAACACGCTGGAAATATTTGATCTTTTAGACATCTTTCTTCTTCTTCTGTTGCTCATGTTGCCCCTTCAATGCAAACACTGCATTATCTTTCTCCTCCTCGGGCTTCGTCCCACTGTTGCTACTGCCATTAAGTTTTCACTTGACTAAGTCTCACCCCATCTCTTCCTATTGAAGAGCATCCCACATTCCTTCCCAATCTGAAAATATCTCTCTGCCCAAGATACTCTAGACAAATACTTGCCATTCTTCTAAAATTGAATTTAGGACCAACTGATCTCGGACTTCATCTATACAAATACTTGCCATTCCTCTATAGGTTGAGGTGTTTATACTACAGTTGCCAACTAATCTCAGACTTCTTGAAGCTTTCACAGGAACATATCAATGCATTCCTCTTTCTCCATTCTTGTTGATCTCAGCTTCTCCTCCAAGTACGTCTTCTGGTGCTTGGAAGATCCAATGTAGTCAAGGCATCCCACATCTCTTTTTTATTACCTTTGCTAGAAATGTGACATACAACGTGATCCCTCACTCCTTCGAGGATCAACTACTTGGCCTTTGCCATCTCAGCCTTGTACATTTTGAGTGGATCTGCATCATCAGGTACCACTACCACACTATCGACATACATATTGAGATCATGCTCATCTAGAAGGCATGATATCCTAGCCTTCCATATCACATAGTTGGATGCTCCATCCAACCGATCTTGATCTCTCAGCCCATTAGCTTCTATCTCTGCCAACATAAATGTCGAACTACCTCCTCTCTCCTCTATGATGCAACTAGGCTGGCCTACACACTTCGTCTTGCATTTAATAGATCTTCTCCTCTCTACTCCTGCCCAACAAATGAGAAATCAAATTTCATGGCTAGGAATTCTCTAAGGAAGAAATTATCTCAAATAGTGTTTCCTTCCCTCTTCTGATGTTTTTCTACCCCAGGAACTACACTAGAAAACTACTTTGCATTGAATCCGCAGCTGTGATGCTCCCTCTACCACTGACAAATCTTGATTTGTAAATCTTACCTCTCTTTCGACTCACTCAGAGAGGGATCTTCCTTGAGAATAATTCCCTCCTAGCTTGGGCTGTGCAATCCCTCTAAGGATTTGATTTGCTGCCTGCAAAACTCTTCGATCTCTCTCCTTCTCTTCAGCACTAGGCTCTTTTAATCTACTCTCTTGCTTCACCTGCGCTCTGATACCATGTGAAAATTTCAGAACCACCAAATTGCTACTACAACAAACTGATATTACTTCTCCTACTTGTTAATCCATGAAAGTTATTTATTGTGTTCTACCGTAAATATCAAAGTAAATACAACTGCAACCTTTACAACTTTAAATAATATGTGGAAACAAGAATTTGAGCAAGAATTAAATAACACACAGAAGTAACACTGTTATTTTTTTACCAATGTCCCCAGACAAACCAAATGTGGGAAAACTAGTGAAGCAGTTGAGGGTTTGTATTATTAAGCAGTAATTTCTGAATAGAATTTTTGGATTCCTTACTGGCTATCCAATACAGAGAATCTAACTGATAAAGAGATGAGTGAGATATACCTCACGCTATCCTTAGCGATCCATTACTGATCCAGCCACTGAATGACTAGCTCCTAGCTTCTTGTTTGAAATTTCTATGCAATTACTACACTCCTCTACATCACCGCTTCTGGGAACTGCATCACTCCTTTAAGCTAATTGATTTACATTTGGAACTTTTACTTTCTGCCCTTTCGATCTCACACCTCAACTTCTCGCTCTGGAATTCGATTCTCTAGAAAATTTGGGATCTCTTCTCAAGCTCTGCGCTTCCTCAACGTGGCCCTATGCTACCAAAAATCACTCTGCTCTGCCTCTTAGGGATCTCTCTTTTCCTCCTCTACAATGTATCTCTATATCAGGTAATCTTCCTCTGGAAACTATCACTGCCCCTCACTACAAGAAATCACCTCGATCACTTCTCCGACAATTGTTGTGCTTCTCTCTTGAAAAAATCGATCTTTCATCTCTCACTCAATGTGTTTTCCAAATTTCCATCATCCCTCATCTTATAATCCTCTCGTTGATCAATTAACAACCCAAATTAGATTCTAATCAATGGCTTAGATCATTTTTTCTTGATCCTCGTCTTCTTCTAAAAGTTTCACCCACTGTTTAATTAATACCCTTTAATTATTTTAATTTCCTAAGTTTAGACTTAGGCCTCCATTAAAAATAATTAATGATTTTAATAAAACTGTGTCCAGGTGGAATTTCCAAAAACAATTTATGGGTATTAAGGAATACATGTGTCCCAACCTCCCTGCAAATTTGAGGCTTAGAGAACATATGATGCTACCATAAATCAACAACATGCTGAAGCATCATCCTTCTCTGTAACATTTCCCTTTCCGTTGTTGATGTATGACATCATTACCCACCAAGTACTGTGCAAATATTACATCTGTGCTGCCACTGGCCCTTCAGCTTCCAACACTGCATCTACTTTGCAACCCTCACAAATGCTACATTTGTGATGCTACTAGCCCTACCACTACCATGTAGGTTTTAACCCTGTACAAAAATTACCTGCATACGACTTCTAAAAAGATAAAAATAAACAATGGCTAGAGCATAAAAAATAAAACAGATATATAGAGATTCCCCCTGGATCCCAAAACCAGGACTACCAGGTTGATTTTTCATTATATTCCTTTCAATGTTACAAAACACACACACACACACACACACACACACACACACACATATGTAGATGTTGAAGCATCCACAAACCCCAATCCATTAACCCTGGATTAGAACATAACCGTAGTTCCCTTGACCGCGTCTACAAAATACCATGGACAAAAAACCATCATGCCCAAAACCATGTGCGAAATCCATTCAAAACCATAGGTAGTTCCACCCAACTAATATAGGGTTGAAAAAAAATTTTCCTGGGGCGTTGCCCCAGACCCTGTTCACAGGGCCTATGTCCCCCCAGAAGTACCCAATGCAACATAGATGTCATGCTACCGCCCCCTTTTTACCCCCCAGCGCGTGGGGTAGTCATGGAAATAATATAACGCAACCCAAAATGCCAACACTACTTCTGTAATACAACCCTCTCCAATTGTAGTTGTTGCAAAAACAACAAAAAAGCATCCAAAATACTGAACCAAGGGTGTTTAGTGTGATGATTACTGGTAATCTATATGTTGTCACTAAAGCCACTACACTGTTGCTGACTCTTCATTGTGCAAATTGCACTGCTGCCAAAACTAGCTCTGCATTGCTCAGACTCTGGCACTCCTAGCCACTGCCACTGTCAATCTAGCACTCCTCTGCACCAACTGACCTGATCCATCCTTCTACTTCTCATGTGGGCTCTCATAACAAGGTATTGATCCAAGAGGTGAACTCCTCAAGTATCCTACCCATCTGCAGTTCTTTGGAACTACAATACTAGATCACCCCACTTCTCCTTGGAGGTATCTGGGCAATCAGGATGAAATCCTCTTCCTTGATCTTTGCGGTAGAAACATGTGGATCATGTTTCTCATCCTTGTCCTTTTTCTTGAGAGGACATTGTTATTGCTGCCCTTTCGATGCAAGGGTTGCATTCTCTTCCTCCTCCTTGGGCTTCATCCCATTGTTATTGTTGCCATCAAGTTTTCACTTGACTACATCTCGCATCATCTCTTCCTGTTGAAGAGTGGCCCACATTCCTTCCCAAACTGGCAATCTCTCTCTTCTCAAGATACTCTAGACAAATACTTTCCATTCCTCTAAAACTGAATTCAAGGCCAACCTCGCCATCTCTATAGGTTGAGTTGTTTATCCTACAATGCCCAATTGATCTTGGAATTCTTGAAGCTTTGACAGAAACAAATCATTGAGTTCCCCTTTCTCCATTCTGGCTAATCTCATCTTCTCCTCCAAGTACATCTTTTGATACTCAGAAAATCCTTGATGCAATGTAGCCAAGGCATCCCACATCTCGTTGGTCATCCCTTTTCCAGTAATGTGACATACAACGTGATCCCTCACTCCATCAAATATCAACCGCTTGGCCTTCACCATATCATTCCTGTACTTTTTGAGTGGATCTACATCACCGAGTATGTATACCACATTATCGACATACATCTTGAGATCATGCTCATCCATAAGGCATGAGATCATAGAATTCCATATCACATAGTTGGATGGTCCATCCAACCGAACTTAATCTCTCAACCCATTAGCTGCCATCTCTTCCAACAAAAATGTCGAATTGCCTCCTCTCTCCTTTGCGTTGCAGCTAGCCTGGCCTACACACTCCCTGCCCAAGTTAGTAGATCTGTTCCTCTCTACTGCTGCTCAACAAATGAGAAATCGAATTCCCTAGCTAGGAGTTCTCTAAGGAATAAATTCTCTCAAATTGTGTTTCCTTCCCTCTTCTGACGTTTTTCTGTGCCAGCAACTGCTATAGAAAACTGTGTCTCACCAGAAAACTACTTTGTGTTGAATCTTCTCTTGCGTTTCTCCCCATGCCACTAAAAAATATTGATCTATAAATCTTACCTCTCTTTCGACTCACTTAGAGGGAGATCTTTCTTGAGAATATTTCCCTCCTAGCTTGGATTGCGCAATTCCTCTAGGGATTCAATCTGCTGCTTATGCAACACTTTGATCTATCTCCTTCTCTTCAGCGCTAGGTTCTTTTGGTCTACTCTCTTGCTTCACCAGCACTCTGATACCATGTGAAAATTTGAGAATCCCCAAATCACTACTGCAGAAAACTAATATTACTTCTCCTACTTGTTAATCAATGCAAGTTATTTATTGTGTTCTACTTAAATATCGAAGTAAGTACAATTGCAACCTTCATAACTTTAAATAATATGCAGAAACATGAATCTGAGCAAGAAGGAAACAACACACACAAGTGACACTGTTATTTTTGGACCAATGTGCCCCGAAAAACACAATGTGGGAAAGCTGGTGCAATAGTTGAGGTTTTGTCTTATTAAGCAGTAATTTATGAATACAATCTTTGGATACCTTACTCGCTATCTAATAAAGAGAATTTGATTGATAGAGAGATGAGTGTGATATACCTTATATTATCATTGGCGATCCAATATTGATCCAGCCACTGAATGGCTAACCCCCAGCTGCATTTGCATAATTATTGTGCTACTTAGTTTCATAGCTTCTAGGAACTACATTACTTCTTTTGGTTGATCAATTTTTTTAGAACTTTTACTTTCTACCCTTTGCGTCTCATTCCCTAGCTTCTGGCTTTGGAACTCAATTCTCTAGCAAATGTTGAATCTCCTCTAAGGCTCTGTGCTGCCTTAGCGTGGCCCTATGTTTCCCAGTGTGGCTATGCGCTACTTCTTCTGGATCTCTCTCTGCCTCCTCCAGAATGTATCCTCGGATTAGGAAATATTCCTCTCGAAACTATCCCTACCCCTCACTGCAAGAAATCGTCTTGATCACTTCTCCAACAACTGCTCCGTTGCTCTCTTGAAAAAATTGATCTTTGATCTCTCACTCAATGTGTTTTCAAAATGCTCATCAAGCCTCTTCTTATAATCCTCTCGTTGATCAATTAACAGCCCAGATTAGATTCTAATCAATGGCTCATATCATTTTGTCTTGATCCTCTTCTTCTTCTAGAAGTTTCACCCCAATTTTAATTAATACCCTTTAATTATTTTAATTTCCTAAGTTTAGGCTTAGGCATCCATTAAAAATAATTAATTATTTTAACAAAATGGTCTCCGGGTGGAATTTTCCAAAACGATTTTTGGGTATTTTAGAATACATGTGTCCTATCCTCCCTACAAATTTTAGGCTTAGAGCACATCCAATGCTCCCAGAAATCAATAAATATGACCCATTGCAACACCATACTATTCTTCTTGCAAGCCCAAATGGAAATCCTCATAATCAAAGACCTTGTGTTCTCCCCAAAAATGGTTTTTCGTTTTTTATTTTAATAATCAACGCAAGGTGATTATGAAGAACTCATTAAACTTTCCCCAAAAATCGATTATTCATGTCCTCATCTAAAAATGGTTTTCCCCAAATAAATAAAATAAAGAGGTTATCAAGAACTCATTTTAACTTCTAACTATTCTTGGTGGAAATGGTAATAATATTTTTACTCATGTAATTATATGGGTTTTACCAAAGCTTCTAAGGTAGGTTTATTACAGTAGCACATAGGTACTACAACTATATTCTTTCTCATATCCAACATGCAATGAATGAGGATGTTGTTGAGAAAATGATAGACATAAATGAACACATTGATGAGGAAATTCTTTACTCGATAACTGAGTGGCTTCCAGAATCAGGCCACACTCAAGGAAGACATATCAATATCAATGCACTATAGAATTATATTGGCATATAAATACTCTCATTAGAAAGGCTTTGAAAGAAAAAGAGGAAAACAAAATAAAGTTGTCTTTTCAACTTAGTGCCATTGAAGCAGAGAATCATAAAATGTCTCTCTGGTTAGTATGCATTGAGGCCATCCTCAGCAAGGGTAAGGGCCCTACTTACTCAACACACTAGAAGCTACAATAGATGTTTTAACTTCCACTTAACCTATTCCATGTATTTTCTTGTTTACTACAACTTGTTTACTTAGATTTGAAGGCATATAGCTATCTTGGACTTTGAGTAGCACAACTTTGATTTTGATGTATCTAGGTTTAAGGTAGATATACTAAAATATGGTATAGTCATAGTTTTTTTGAGCTTCATTTGAAATTAACAAATCTACCAACCTAATGAGAACTAGGACCTCAAAACAAGAGCTCTAGCAAAACATAACCTATTTTTGTGCAAAAGACATGAAAAAATACCCTGAAAATGAAAAAGTGTTGATGTTGCATCAACATTTTTTTTTCAAGTTAAAATTCTATTTTTTATCAGCAATATTGAAAACCAAATTGTTTGTGCAATAAACATGAAAAACACTCAAAAAAACAAAATCATTGATACCGCATCAACAACAACATGAAAATTGTTTTTGGTTAAAATTCCAAATTTATTTTAACAATGACATTAAGAATTTTTTTTTTTGTGCATTAAACATGAAGAAAACACTCTGAAATTGAAAATTGTTAATGTTGCATCAACACTTTTTTTTGGTTAAAATTCTAACTTTTTAAGCATTGGAATTAAAAATAAATTATCATGAATCGAAAAGACCTAAAAATTCCTATAGTTCTTGACGATAACATTAAAGATAAAATATCATAACTTTGGAAAACCTAAAAATTCGAAAAGAAATATTTTTTTAAACACAAATGAGTAAACATTGTAATAAATTGGTGATCGTTCGCAACAAATACTCAGGAAATCATTACAATTCATCAGTTTTAGATGATCCTTTAGTGACGAGCCATATATAAAACTAAAAAAATACTAAATAGAAAGATTATAATATCAGGCATACGTACATATATTCAACAAAATTGAAACAATGAAAGTGAAAATTTGCAGAAGGCTCCCATTATAGAAGAAAGAATGTGTCTTCGTCAACGAGTCTCTTCAAGTTGACTTGGAGATTTCCATAGGTTGGGCTTTGAATAGAGCTTCCAAAATTTGTATTCCCTACAGCGTTGCCATTTATTTTAAGATTGCCAATTTATTTTTGAATGGCATCAAGCTTACCATCCTATTGAGGAGTTTTGATTTAGGGAGATTGGAGTTCCTCTGTGATGAAAATTAGAAAGTTATCTTGCTAATGAATTTTACAATTTAAGTCCATATTCTCCACTTAAAGAATCTCCAACTACGTGTTACATGTGTTACAAGTACAATTTCCTGAAGTGAGTGAAGTGTTGAGGGTGGAAGCATTGGATGGGAGGTTCTAGACACAGTTCAGGGGGTTCCAAGAGGTAGCAATGGTTGTACACCAGTGGAAATTTTAGACAATAGTGAAAAGGATTTTAGGGATAGTGATGTTCATGAGGGAGTCTAGGGATATGGGTGCAACATTGAGGGGTTCAGTTAAGTTCAGATATGCCCCATATAGAGGGTCATGGTAAATGTAGGGGATCCAAAGGTTTCATAGAGAGACGAGCGTAGTCCACTTTCAACTACCAAGTGAGAGGGAATAGAGAGGGTGGCCCAAAACATAATAGAGAGATGAAAGGGATTATAGAGTGAAACATTGAAATTAATACAAGAAATTCAAGACAAAATGAATAAACACAAGAGGATGAGAGGACAGTAACATAACACAATAGAGGCACCAATAATAGACCTTATTACACTTAATTATGTTAAACCTCAGGTTGATGAAGTTGTTCCATGCACAAATTTTGTTGTTGATCATTACGAAAGGGGTCCCAAAGAGAGAATTTTGCTAGTTGATCAAACTACAGGGGTGGGGGAGCCAAGGTCTCTTCCTACCAAAGATAAGGGCTTCGCTAGTCAAATGAGGCTCATTATAGAGCCACCTAGAGATTAAAAAAACAGACACCATGAAAGTATCAAAAGTAAGGAGCTACGATTTCTAGTGGAGGTGAAAAAGGAGGGGTCTTTGTCGGAGGACTAGTGCAAACAAAGATGTGGCATTGGGGGGAGAGGGTGTGGGTTCGGTGTGGGGGGTGCAAACCAGACTTGATATTTATCAATGTAGAGTATTCCCTCCCACACAATGCCCACCATATCACAATTAACACATAGTATACTTAATAGCTTTGGATTCATTAATGCATAAGGTGGTAGAGCAGAACAAGAAGTGCTCCAGATTTATGAAGGAATGAAATGAAATACAGATATAAGTAGAAACAAAGAGTTACAATGAAAACATAACTTCAATTCATTAATAACAAAGTACTGAAAACTATTTACATGTACAATGGAAATAAAATAGTTCAAGGGATGGTATATTATCTTTAAGAAGAGATGTGGTAGATACATGCCTCTGTAATGTCTTACAGTGAAGCTTGAAGGCCTTTTTATTATTGAGAAACAATGGAAAACCCTATACATCCAAAAACCTAATACTAGGAGATGAAGTGCCAAAAGTCTATGGGCCATGGTTGCGTTAGTTGGTACGTCAACTTCCTGGAGTCGTAACTTTGGAATACGATCTTTGCTTGATGTGTGCAATACCTCATTAGAAAGATCTATCTAACTACAACTTTCTACTACATGTCTTTACCTACAAAGATGGGTTTACCCATTTTCCAAAAAAAATGTCGTGTAGGTCCTCAAAATCGCTCTAGAAGTTTAGGACTCGAAAAAATGCCCAAAATAGTTAATTGTGCTACAATTAAGGAAACTGAAAGAAATAGTAGTGGGGTCTAAGTGGAACAGGCAGGTGGCAACCAATATCCACCTAGATCAAGAAGCCATCTTCAGTACCTTACAGGGATAAGCGTGGGGAGTTATCATAACCTCCCACACATGAAACTTCACGACACCGACCTTTGTGGCCTTTGAAAATTTAAATTTAATGATACTTATGATCCCTGAAATGTTCATGTCGAGGTAGAATGAGGGGGAAATCATAGGGCTTGAAATAAACATGGGAGGATTAAGGGTTTAAGTGCCACTCCCTAATTCCATTAACTTCTTTTTGGCCTTCTTCCAAGAGGAAGGCTACGTTGGCTTGATATTTGGCCTCTGGATTTTGATTTTATAGGATATGGAAGAGAGAAAATGAGGATAAGAGGCCAAGAGCATGATTTATTCTTTTAAGGAGGAGATTAAGGATATTTTCCTTAAGATATTCAAACCATTGATCAAGTGTTGTATAGTAATCATAAAGCCTCCAAAGATTATGACGTCTGAAAGTCCTATGTTGTGAGTCAAATTTAACCCCAATAATATACCATACATCTCAGCTTGGTTGTTGGTTTTCCTACCTAAACACCATGAATATTTGGCAATAATTTTTCCTTCGAGATTACACAGAATCTCTCTCCCTCCTGTCACCCATAAAAATTCCAACAATTTTCAACCATGGCATTAAAGACAAGTATCATGACTTTGGAAAACCTTAAAATTTTGATATTTTTCAATCATTATGTTAAAGATAAAATATCATGATTCGAAAAACCATAAAAATTTGACATTTTTTAACCATGGAATTAAAATCACATATATCATGACTATAAGAAAACTTATTTTTTCAACATATTTCAAAACCAAATATCATGAATAAAAAAACCTTTAAATTGAATACATAAATCAAAGAGCCATTATACCAAAAGCAATTTTTTTTTTTAAATTTTAAAAAGTATGGTTCCTTTAAAATCTTAGGCAAAGAAAATTGACAGATTGCAACCAATAAATGGGCACACAATGTGGGTGGACTTGACCCATTGCGATGTAAACTTGAAAATCAACCATCAAGTTGACACACAGTAGTGGCGAACTTGATCCATTGTAAAGAAAACATTTAATATCAACTACCAAATTGATACAAGGTGGGTTAGATTGCTATTCAACCATCCACACAACCCTTGCAAAAAATAAGTAACAAAAAAAAAGATAAATAAATAAAATTAAAAAGTAAAACAAAAAAATTTGAAATTTGAAAAAATAAAATTAAAGAGAATCAAAAGAACAAAATAATTAAACACAAATTTGATTAAAAAATGAAAAAAAAATTGGGTTGTTTTGTGCTTGACCCTAGTGGCTCTTTTGTGATGCAAATGAGGTGTGGCGTTGATTCCTAGAATAGACCCCTGCCCACACAATATTGTGCCGATGGGGGTCAGTTTCAAGAATTGACTCCCCACCTCAGTGACGGTGCCAAAGGGTCGCAACCGCCTTGACAACGACCCTTTGGAGCCATGGTTGGGTGAGGGGCAACCCAATTTTTTATTTTATTTTGGTTGGTCTAACCCATGAGGATTTGAGCTTTGAATCTCATGCTTTACATATTACTTCATGACAAGGTAATCAACAATTGAGCTATGCCCCGTGAGATTTTCTAGTTTTATTTTCAAATTAATATATGGTTTGTTTTATTTTTTTTTATTATAATTTTAAATATATTTTGTAATTCGCTTTTAAATTTTTTAGGAATTTTAAAATTTGTGTTAATTTTTTTTATTTTTATTTTCCGAAATTTTGTTTTTTGTTTTTATTTAAGTTTTTAAAATTATGTTTCTTTTCATTTCAATCTCTTTTTTTTCTAATTTTGTTTTATATTTTGTGTAACTTTTCAATTTTGTCTAGCCTTTTTTTAATAATGTTTTATATTTTTTTAAAATTTTTGAACCATATAGGTTTTATTTAAATTGCTTATTTTTATATATTTTTTAATTTCTTTCTTTCCTTCTTTTTATAATAAATTTCAATGTTAATTGGTTTATAATATTTTATTTTATTTTTTTCCAAATTTTTGTTTAAATATATTTTTGAGTTGTTTTTAAATTTTGTTTTCTAATTTTTTTTTTGGCTAAGTATGTTTAATCTATTAAAAATGAAAAAGCTATTTACAGAGACAGCGCTTGCTGTAAGAGAGGACAGCCAAGCTTAGCATGCCAATACACTGTTTCTGAGACTGCCCCGACAGAGGGGAAACCAGTCTGAAGGGATCAAAAAATACCAAAAAACACATAGATCATAGTTTTCCAAACAGTACAAACAGGTCAGCAAAAACCAGCTGAACATCCAGCTGGATGTGCCTACATGGACAAAAATAGAAAATGAACCAGAGCCTAAAAGAACTGCCACCTGGCATTGAGCACAACGAGCTCCGTGGCCGGCTCTTCCTCTATCGGGCAGCCCCAATCTTCACAGTTGTCCAACGGATTTGGCTCACCATCTCCTTCCTCCCGCCGCGTGTCCTCCTCGTTCTACGCTTGCGTCTCCTTACCTGGCGAGGCCTGTTGAGGCTTTGGATCCTCGCCCCTATTCTGCATTGCTTCCTTCCCCTTCCGCCTGTGCTGCCCATCAAGCTCAGTTTCCATGGCTGAGCACGGGTTCTGATGGGCATCTAGTTGACTAGGCTCCGCCCTGAAAGTAACACTTCCCGAGCAGAGGCCCTGATTGCTCTGAGCTGCTTCCTCTGTGAATAGGATGGAAATGGTGGCCGTAATGACAGGCTGGTTCAACGTGCTCCTGAAGTGGAAGAGCGTGGTGTGGGGGGGCGGATTTCTTGGCAGGGGGAAGGGAGCCGAACGAAGACGTCCACGCCCACTCCTCGTATTGGGATAGTGGGGGTTGTCAGCTGTGGAGGAGGGAGAGATCGAGGAGCTTCGCCTCCTGGCTTGCTGACGAGAGCTTCCCCCACGCGAGCCTCCCCTTCTGCTGATAAGCCGTTGCCTCACCATGATGGAGCAGATGAAAGAGCGAGTGCTCAGAAGCAAACAGAGGAAAGCTTGAGCTTGCGGAGGGCGCGTCTCAGCAACACGGCAGAGCTCGAACCTCTCTCGTAATCCACCTCCTCCCGACCAGCAATGCTTGTGAAGCCTTCTGTGAATGCCATAGCTGTCTCGGATTTTAACAAAATTCTTCGCGTCTCAGCTTTCCTCCACCATAACTGCTGCATTCAATGCAGCCGAAGGCCGACTAGCCTCAAAGCATGCAGAGGCGATGGTCCTAACCTCTACTTGCCTGTACCAGCCTATTTCCCATTGCGTGAGCCCATGTGATGGCTCTTGCAACTGAATTAAACGAGTCTTCCCGCAGGCCATGTGGTTTGGAGTTGGCAGGTGTCAGACGACCTTGCTCCACCCCTGTCCCATCCGCCTATATCCCTGGTAAAACACCCGCAACTGGGGAGTTTGCTTCCTTTTGGAGCAAAGTGATACATTCATGTTTTTGTTCATGACTCTGGAGGATATTAAGGCTCCCTACAAGGAGGGGGTGCTTGTATTCAACTCCCATATTGGCAAGGAGGTCTGCCAGCTTATTGCTTTCCCTTCTGACATGTTTGAAGATGATAGCCCTGTTGTTGTTGAGGGTGTTTTCTATGGCCTCCAACCTTGCCTCATGTCTCCAACTAGTGGAGATCTTATTTGCATGAGCTCCATTAAGTAGTTGTGTAGCAATGTTGATGAGGAGTTGGGAGTCTCCTTCAATCTCCAAAGGCTGGAAGTCATGGTTTTGAGCCAGGAGTATTCCTTCCCAGAGACCCTCTAGCTCAGCTGAGTTATTTGTATCCCACCCTATATTGTCGAGGTATATTAGAAGAGGAGAGCCTTTGTAGTCCCTGAAGATGCCACCAAATCCTGCTTTCCCTGGGTTCCCCTTAGAAGCTCCATCAAAGTTAAGTTTGTATCTTTGCTTTGGGGGGGGCTGCCATTGATGCATTCGATCGTTTGTTTTTCCTTTGGAATTGCCTTCTGTGCTTCCCTGGGGAAGTTGGAGGTTCCAGTTGTCCCATATTGTTTGTTCAGTAGCCTGCGTGGGAAAGTCCTCCGGAAGCCAAGTATTAAGAGCCAAAGTTTCTTTCAGATTCGTGACTAACTTGTCCCAAATAATTTATGATGGAGTGCACTGGTTTTTAAAGATGCACTTGTTCCTTTCTTTCCAGACTGTCTAGGTGAGGAGGCCCGGAATTATTCTCCAGAGGTAATTTAGGACAGCGCTTTTATAGGGACTTTGGTGCCAGAGGTGAATGGAGTTAATGATGTCTTCAGATGGTCGACAATTTCTTTGACATCTGAAGCTGGATTTCTCCCATAGCTGGTTGGCTAGGGAGCAGGAGTCCAGAAGATGTTGTATAGTTTCCTCTTGCGAGCGGAAATTGGGGCACATGCAGGGCCCCTGTATTTTCCTTTTTCTTAAATTGTCCTAGGTTAAGATTTTCTGATGCCCGGTGAGCCATAAGAATGTCGAGACTTTGGGCCAAATGCCGGGGGTCCAGATCCATCCCCAGATGGGATCCTGTGGCGTATCATCTTGACACTTGATTTTGTAGGCTTCTTTTGTGGTGAAGGATCCTCGCGGGGTGTAGCCCCATCTTAGTAAGTCCTCACCTTCATTGTTTCTGATTCTTCGTTTTTGGAGCTCTGTTTCCAGGTTTTCTCTTGTCTGGGTATCGATGTTTCTTATCAGTTCTTCCGAGCGCTTCCATTACCTATATCCTTGATTGATCTCCTGTGACCATTGCTGATGTACCTTCTCCTTTTGTTGTTCCTCCCAATCATTGATGGGCTGAATATTAAGAACACTGTCAAGTCTGGGCAGTTGATTCCAAGTGTCTGTCCAGAAACGAGCTCTGTTACTACCTCTAATTTCCCAAAAGCTGTGTTGTTGGATGAGGGGGGAGTGTTGACTGGCTGCATTCCACATCAATGATCCTTTCTCCACAGGGGTGAATCTGATTAGCTCCTCCATCGGTCTGTGGTTAGCATATTTGGCTCGCCAGATGACGCCCCAAGGCTTATTTGGTGCTGTGAGCCATTGCCACCAGATTCTTTCCCCCATTATTTCATAGCTTTGGCTTGGATCCCTTAGGCCTAGCCCGCCCTTCTCCTTGGGTTTGCATGTAGTATTCCAATTGAGAAGGGCCCATTTACGATTATTTCCATGAGATCCCCATAGGAAATTGCATTGAATATCTCTAATTCTTTTGAGAGCCCATTTTGGCGCTGCCAAGATTGAAAAGAGATAGAGGGGCATAGCTTGAAGCACTGATTTGATAAGAATTACCCTACTTGCTATGTTCAGAGCTCTAAAAGTCCATGAGGAAAGGCGAGATTCCAGTTTCTCAAGGAGTTTATGCCAAGAGGCATTCTTGATGGCCGAATCAATGAGAGGGCGCCCACGTAATTGGAGGGAAGGGTGGCAATGGGAAATCCCAGGATGCGGGCTATGGCTCGTTGAATGATGGGAGGCGTATGGAAGAAAAAGATCTGTGATTTGGCTTTGTTAATACTAGTGCCCGAGGCTTCAGAGAAGTCCTTCAGGAGGGTCTTAAAGATGGAAGCTTCTTGAGCTGATGGGTATCCAAAGAGCATATTGTCATCCACGAATTGCTGATGGGTGGTGGCAGGGGTATTGTGAATGGATATTCCTTTCAGCATCTGAGAATGAAGGGCATGCTTGATGAGTCTACCCAACCCTTCTGCCATTAAAACAAAAAGGAAGGGAGACAGAGGATCCCCTTGTCTGATTCCTCTAGAGGGACTGAAAGGTCGAGAGGGAATACCATTGATGAGGATGGAAAAGAAAGTAGAGGAAATTAAGCTGTGAACCCACCGCACCCACATAGGAGAGAAACCAAAGGCATTTAACATTTTTTGGATATAGCTCCAACTTAATTTGTCAAAAGCTTTGGATAGATCAATCTTGAGAATCATACCTGCCTGATTGGAAATCTTAAGGGAGTGTATGATTTCATGAGTGAGGATGATGCCATCCATTATTTGTCTACCCTCAACATACCCAGATTGTTCCGGCGATATGAGTAGGGGTAGCAGAGGCTTCAACCTGTTTGCAATAACCTTAGAGATGACTTTGTAGATGACGTTGCAGAGAGCAATTGGGCGATAGTTTTCCAGAGTGGTAGTGCCCTCTTCTTTGGGGATGAGAGCAATGAAGGTTGAGTTGAGTGTTAGTAGCAACCAATGAAGAGATCGAGATTCCTCAACTACTTGCCATACTTATTCTCTAATGAGCTCCTAGAATGAATGGAAGAAGGTGGTAGAGAAGCTGTCCGGCCCTGGTGCTTTGCCCTCCTTGAGCTGTTTCATGGCTAAGTCAACCTCCTCTGGCTGGACAGGTCGGAGAAGGAGTTGGTTATGGTCCACTGTGATGACTTTTGGGACATGTTGAATAATCTTTTCTATAGCTCTGCTTCTGTCGATTTGAGGTTCTTGTAGAACATCCTGGAAGTAGTTGATTAATTCTTGTTCTATCTCAGTGTGATCCTCCACTCCTTCCCTTCCTTTCTTTTGGAGAAAGGAGATAGTATTGTGCATTCTCCTTTGTATCGTAGTCCTATGGAAGAATTTGGTATTTCTCTCGCCTTCTTTCAGCCATCTGATTCTGGATTTTTGCTTCCATAAGATTTCTTCCTGCTTGTTTCTCTCCTCCAATTGATTTTGTATGTCTTTCTCCCTTTCCATGGTTTCTTCTCTATACCCCTCTGTTATTATATGTTGCTGGAGTGCCCTCATTTCCATGTTGAGGTTTTGTTGAGCCTTAAAGATATTACCAAACGTTTCTTTATTCCAAATTTTTATTTGAGCTTTCAAATGTTTGAGTTTCTGTTGGAATTGAAACATTCTTGACCCTGGTCGCTGCCATTGAAGTGCTATGGGTCAGTGATCCGAGCCAGAATGAGGGAGGATGAGTGCTGAAAGATCACCCCCTAAATGAATGATGCTATCTGAGATGAGGAACCTGTCGAGCTTCGATGCTATTTGATGCCTCCCAGTCTTGCGATTGCTCCAGGTGTGAACGCCATTGGGAGTTTGCATGTCGATGAGCGAGTTGTTGTGGATAAAATCTTTGAAGTGATTCGTGTCCTGATCCAGTTTGGCACGTCCACCTCTCTTTTCCTCTAATTTGGTGATCATATTGAAATCTCCGCCTATGAGCCAGAGAGAATACTCTCTGTTGGAATTGAGGTTTGCTATGGTGTCTAAAAGAGCAATTTTATTGGGTCATCCTGTGGGAAGTAGATATTGGTCATATGTCCATGGATGTTGGTCTCGGTAATATGAAATGTTGCCTGGATGAGATTTTTATTTTTATTTTAAGCAATTTTTTTTTGTTTTTCTATTTTGATTCTTCTTGTTAAAGTCGTTTTTATTTTTAAATTTTTTATTGCTTGTTTTTATTTAAAATTTTAAGCGATTTTCAAATATTATCATCTTTGGATATATAATTTATAAAAAACTCATAAAATTTGCAATTTTTTCAACTTTTTATGTTCAATTTTTTTTATTTTTATTTTTTTTATTTTTCAATAAAATTATTTTGTTTAACTTTTCATTTTTAGGTGAAAGGGTCCTTAAATGTATATTTTTTAATTACACATGACTTTTAGTGAAAAGGTCTTGAAACATGTATTTTTATTTATTTTTATTTATATGTATATGCCAAATGTGTATTTTGTTCTCAAATGTTTAAAGTTATTTTTTTAGTGAAAATTATTTTGTGTATTGAAGTATTTCTTTTTATTTCTAAGTTGTGTGAGTCTTGATATGACTACAGGCTTAACCTTTGGCTTGAGAAACCATGACCTAGGGGTATCTAAGATGTCAAATTCACGCAGGGATTACACCCTGCTTGGGCCACACGATCCCTTAGCATGGGTGGATTTTTATCCACGAAGTTTCATTAGCAACCTTCACATCATAGAGTGTCTTAACAGCCATCACCCTCTATTCTATATCTATGGGCTTATGTATACTAAAGTATTAATTAATGATACATAAATACATAAAAAATCCAAAGTTCAAAAGATTAATTTTATTATTTATTTTTGAAGTTTGTGAAAAATTGAGAATTTCCTTACAAATAAACATTTCAAAAAAATAAAAATAAAACAAAAACAAAAACTCGAAAAAACCCTTTTAAAAACATCTTAGAAGAAAAAAAAAAGAAATAGAAGAAGACAATATGAAAAATGGTTAAATAACCGACATTAAAAAAGTGTGCTTACATATGAAAATTTAAAGTGTCAAAAGTACACCCTTGAAAAAAAGGTTGATCTTCATCAATGCTTTTCAAAATCAACATGAAAATCACCAACATTTAAAAATATTTATCCATACTTAATACATAAGAAAAACAATAGTGAACCCCCTCTCCACCCCCTTATCTTCCCCCCCCCCCCACCAAACAAAAAAAAGGTTGATGTTGCATAAACAATTCTCAAAATAGGCATGAAAATCACAAACAATTTTTTCCTATATTCAATACATAATAAAATTAGGTGTCAAATGTGTGCTCCAAAAAGAAGAAAAAAGTTTATGTCGCATCAACACTTTCCAAAACCGAAATGAAAATAATATTGTATGCAACCTTTGAAAGAAATGAGAACTTGGTACAATTCTCATTAATTTGGTAATTTTGTTAGTTTTAGACTAAAGAACTATTGTTCCGCTATTGGACTGGTGTCCTAGTAATAAACCATGGAAAAAACCTTTATGATTTTTTCCAAAGAGAAAAACATACAATTTTATTCAAACTTTTAAAAAAGAAACGAAATTACATTTTGTAGATGATAACCACATTTAGTAAAAGTAGCCTCCCAACTTAGGTGCATAAGAAGAATCTGAAAAATAACAGAAGCTTGCGAAGTTAGGGGGTAGTAATCAATAAACTTCTCTATCTTTCCTTTTCCTTTCTAAACATTCTTCCATCTCCCTGAGTTGGGGTCGACTAGAACCATTGCCAAATTCCTCTTGACTAATTCAGTGGGAGTTCTTTGCTTGAATATGAACTTTCATAAACATGAGCTCTCTTTATTCCCACTGTCCCATTCTCCTTGTGTACCATTTTTTCTATTTAACAATGTAAACTTTAAAACAGGAACTAATACTGTTACCCGTTTCATAGAGATAGCAAAAAAGTGACCCAATTTTGAAAATGGGTGATGCATAACACACATGTTTTTTTAGAGCATAGTTTTTGGCACTTTAAATTTTTTTACGTACATTATGTTTTAGAATGGTAGTGATTTTCATGCTCATTTAGAAAAGTGGTAATTATGCATAAGGCCCCTTTTTTAGAAGACTTATTTTTTGACTTTAAATTTTCTATTGTATGAAATGTAAATATTTATTTTCTAAATTTAATCATTTTTGAAGTAGTCTTCTTTTTCATATTTTCTTGGGTTTTTTTTTTTTTTTTGGTAGTGAGGTTTTTATTGTTTTGCATATTGAAAGAAAAAGACTGATATTTTGAATCTTTGAGATTTTACATATTTATATGTCGTTAATTAATTTTTCAATCTACATGAAATAATTGTCTCTAAAAAACAATAATTTTTAACAATTGACATAAAAATAACCATTTTCAACATAAATATAACTAAAAAACTACGCATTTTGATAAATTTTTGGTATTTTTTGCTAGAAATGACATGTCAAAATCACAATTTTTATAGGAAAATTTTAACTAAAAATGTTAAATAATAGTTTTTTTAAATGAATTTCTTGTCAAAAAAATAATAATAATCACTGTTTTTTTTTTTCAAAAAATAATGATTAACATAAAAATTAATTCAAAAATCACATAATATAAATATTGAATGCATAACAACCTTAATTGAGATCTTATTCTTCTCATAAAATGTCAAAGAAAAAATATTACAAGTATAACTAATTAATAGTTACAAAAAATGAGCTTGATTTCCAAGCATAACTTAAATTTAATCAACAATGTCACGTAATCCAAACTCTTTGTCCTCTAGAGTTTCATCATTGTCTTCTTCCACAATATTTTTTGCTTCATTTTGCTCATTTTCCTCTTCTAATGGATCTTTGATGTCTACGAATCTCCTAATGTATGTTTTTCCAATCATTTCGTGTAATGGTGGTTGGGGTTCATTTCCCTTTTTTCCACACATGATTCACTAAAGTCCCCTTTCTTCAACCCAATTTCTTTTATTGCATCTGGAAGAAATTGAAGAGCATTAATTCTTTGTTGAATAAAATTGCACTGTATTGGATCTTTTTCAATGGCAATGCAATTTCTTCCTTTTTGAAGGCAACATGCTAGTGTTGTACTTAATTATCAAGCACAAAATAAATAATGAAGTAAATTAATACAATGACATATAAATTAATAAATAATATATTGAAATTCAATTCCATATAATAAAACCTACCTGAGCCAGAAAATAAATCCAGAATGCAATCTCTTTCATTTGAACATATGCCTATAAGATAGTTAATCAATAACTGTGGTTTTTGATAAATGTTAACTCTCTCTCCTTTTGCTTCTTTGTCTTCATATGTTAGTTTTCTCACAACAGCATCATAAGTCAGTATTTGGCTATGACTCTTTCCATCTACCCGATTAAAAATCATAGACATTTAGCTATCATATTTTGCCCAACTATCAATATGGATGAACTCACAATCATTTATAAATGGTTGATCTTCACGGTTAAGAAGATTTGACTTTTGCCTGTAACATGAAATAGTAAAAGTTCAATTAACTTGTACATAAACGAATTTTTTAACATTAATTAAATATACATTTTAAATGTCTTACCACGTAAGTTGCATCCTTGAATTTGTTTTCCCCTTGAAGCTTGACAATAACATTGCCGATTGTGTGTCTGAATGAAATGTCACAAATATCCGTAATGTTGATGATGTGACTTCTAGAAATCCCGCAACAACTTTACTAAGGGCTTGATAAGTATAAGGGTCACTATCATAGTCAATATTTGGAATATTGAAACCATGGGGAATATCTGCAATAACTAGGGAATAATCCCTTTTATGTATGAGTTTAGCAATGTCTTCATAGTCGTCTTGTATTACTTGATATTGAATAGTGTCAAGGCCATTCCAAATGAAATGAGTAAGAGTTGGATGAAGTTCAACATTCTTAAGATGTTGCTTCTTCAGTCTTTCGCTCTTAATTTTTTTAATAAAGGTTTTGAAACTATCTGGTGCTCCATTTGCATCCTTCTTCGTCTTTTATAAAAATAAACAAATATAGGTGTAAGTTATAAATTAAAAATAGTATACAAATGAATAAAAATGAATGTATGAATCAACATACCTTTTTAAATGCAAGATAAAAAAAAATTAATGTTGATGTAGAACTTGAATCTGGAGAGTTGTGTACAACATCATCCCAGCTATCTTCATTCAACAATTTAACCATTTGTTCTTGAATTTTCATGTAAACTTTGTGATTGCATAGATAAAGTCAAAAAAGTTAATATAATGATACGTATAACAAATACTACCAAGAACAATATGTTATATTTAAAAGAAAATTATAATCTAGAAATAAATAAAAATAATTCAACAAACTTACTTTTGAAATTCCTTAGAAATTTCCTCCAATGATAATTCCCCTGACCTCACATGAGATAATAGTGCTTTGACAAGTTTTTCATCCTTCACTCCTTGCAATGCTATCCAAGGTGTGGTAGTCATATCTTTTGGAAGCTTCTTCATTTCAAGACCTGATTTACTGTTGCTACATATCAATGATTTAGACCTTTTGACCTTCTCGTTTTTGATTCCAATGTTCTCCCACATGCTAAAAATATCATTAATCAACTCCCATATATCTCCTGTTCTAAATGCCAATTGGAAAATGTTATCAACGCCTATGAATAAATCACTAACTTTGCCGCCTTTTGAATTGAATTTCTCTTCAATTTGATAGCCTATTTCCATACAACATTCCTTTCGGAAATCTACAATAACCTTTAGCTCATCCCCACCACATTTTTCTTCAAATTCACTATGAATAAATCTAACCCTTTGCATGAAATTCATAGACATCCTATATTCATTATCTGAATTATGATCCCATGCCACTAACTTTGCTTCTGTATTTGATAAACCAGCATAAATGATACATTTCATTGTTTCAAAACGTGGGTAATCGGGATGTTTACCCATCAATTGTCTTTGATATTTTACAGAATAGTTACCCCCAAGCACATAATAATTGTGTTCAAAACATTTTGACTTATCAAATGCTTCTTTGTTGGGAACTTGAACTGGATCAAAAAGAAGCACATAATTAACCACAGGAGCATATAGATTGTACCTCATCAATGTCTTCAAGTTGTGAACATGCAGATGGTGTGGCTTTCTAATTTGATATTTACATTTTACCTCTCTTTCCTTATAGATTTGTCTGACATTAAGCTGAAATGTACGCCAACCCTCAAATAAGTTTCTCTTTTTCAAGTTCTATCGAATGACATTTTGTTTTGTTTTGATAATGCCATCCTCTAAATCAGTTCCCGGTGTAATGATTTCTCTGCTTTCTTTTGAAGTTTCACTAGGTTCTTGGCTATTGGTAATGACTACCTCAAAATGTTCAACTTTACTTTTCTTTCTCATAACACTCTCATCATTAACTAGAACAGATTTATTCTTGGACATTGTTACTTTTAGTCTTTTACAGCTCTTCTTAGATCCAATGTCATCCTTAGTAATGATAACATATTCTTCACTTCCAGTTTCAACTTCCTCATCTTCAAAAGTAACTTGTCTACCTTTACTAGATTTATCCAGTAGAGGCATTTTTTTTTTTTCTGATCCATTGGATGTAGTTTTGTAGCATCGTCTTCATTTTGCTTGTTGGCCATATCTTCTTCTGACACTGAGTAGAAACTGTTGAAAACTTTCATAACAAAAATTTTCCAAACAAAATATCATATGTCAATAAAACAAAGTTATAAAAATATAGTGAGACAATTACAAGAACACAAAACACAAATATAAATAACAATACTTACAATATTTTATGTCATCTCATTTATTATTTGTTTACACAACTTTGTAGATACCTCTCTCATGTCATACAATAAATATGATAACTGGTATTTAATCATTTCATGTGACTTGGGTGGTTTTGTAAGTATGTAAACAACTTCATTGTCCAGTACCGAACACATGTCTATGACCTTTCCCATCACCTCATAAATTCCATTATCATTAGGTATATCAACATACAGATATATTTGCACATTTTGGCTTTCCCTTTCTTTCACATACTAGACATTTGAGGGAATTTTCACTTCTTTTGATTTCTTCCAGTATGAAATCATCTTCTTATCGTTTGAGGCACTTTAAATATTTGTAGCCATCAGATCAGGAGGGGTTCATTCACCAATGTTTTTTGAAGATCCACCTTTAAGAGTCTTTGGTCTAGAAAGATTCACAGAAATCTTCTTTGATGCCATTTTCCTGAAAAAAGACACATATAAATCAACAAATCACAAAAAATTAATAACTTAAATTAACAATGAAAACGATAAATGATAATTAATTTTATAAACCATACCAATTTTAAAAACATAAATAAGAAATTTAAAAAATACATCGCCCTGCCGCCCCACCCTAAAAATTGGCCAGCCAACCAAGCTAGTCGTTGGGTTCAGCCCTGCTAACCCACCTTGGAAGGCCAACAACTGCCCCCCCTCTTGAACCCTAGCCCCACCCCTACCCACCGTCCCAACGACCCGCGGGGGTGGCGGGGCGATTCTTGGGCCGCTAGGGTGGGGCAAGGACTGGGCGTAGCCCCCTGCCCCACCCCGTCGGCCCAACGGCCAGTAGGGTGGCTTCCTGATCTGAAATGGGGCACTAAAGGCTTTTTGTCATGCTTACAAGAACCTCTCCCATTCCAAAGCTTATATATTCCCAGATCTATGCTTATGATTGAAAATTTGTGGAATTAAAAGAACTTGAAATAGGTGTATGCTTATGTTTGCCTTTAATTGTTAAGTGCTTTAAGTTGACTTTCTTAAACTGATATAAAAACATATAACAACAAATAATGCAAATAATAACCAACACACATAACAAAAAATAATGCAAATAATAACCAACACACATAACAACAATATAGTTAGGAATTCACCCAAACCTCTTGGGCTATGTCTCCATGAGCTCTAGTCAACTCAACTAGGCTCTTTGGAATTATGGTAAACTTCTTTTACAAGTTCCACACTTAACTCCATTAATTTACAACTGAACCTATGGGTTTAGAATACCATCTTACACTGGTGGCTATCCATACTCTGTAGACAGATCCAGGCTTCTTTGGACTAGATTCCTTCAATTAGCGCTCCGGGCTATCTTGAGCTCCTGGCTTGCACCAAATCCCTCAGAATTATTTTATTGTCTCTGGAATTCCTTCTTCTTTCCTCAACACACATCAAACATCAGCAACAGCTTGATCATTTGATCTCTTTGTTGTTTTGCAACTTCATTACAACCCATGGCTCTTAGAAGTCTATTTTGAGCTCTTTGGTTCTGCCTCCAACCTCTGGTGGCTATGCCTCTATCAAGCCTCCAACCTCTGGTGGCTCTTTCGCTATCCTCCCAACCTCTGGTGCCTCGCTGCAAATCCTCGACTCTACAACTCTCTGCAAATATCGATCTCTAACTCTCTGTAGCTATCAACCCTCTGGTTCTGCGCGGCTATCTTGCTCTCTAGCTCTGCAAAGCTATCTTGAGCTCTAGCTATCTGGCTCTACCTCCAACCTCTGATGGCTTTGTCTCTACTCAGTCCTTTAGCTCTGAAGCTCTCAGCTTTCTAGTTCTCGACTCACTAGCTCAATTCATGGGCTCTCTGTCCCTTCCTCATCCTAAGGACACATCCATTGCAATCGCCCCAACCTCTGGTGGCTTCTGCTTGTACCCAGCTCTTTGCAGCTAGGGATGTGACAGTGTGAGCTCTTGGGCTTCGCTTTCGGTCGAGTACTTTGGCTGCTACATTTTTGTCAGCCTCTTGCTTTCCGCACTACTCGCTCTCGGCCTTGGAGTTCTCTATTAAACTCTGCAGATTATCCAAAATCCCTTCACCCTTGCTTTTGCGTGGCTCTATGGATTTTGTGAGGCATCGTCCTAGCTCTGCGACTTCCATGTTCATTCCTCTCTGTGCAATCATTCCTCCGTGACTCTGTGGCTTCTTCTGCTCCCTGTCTCTTCGACTGGGCCCTCTGGCTTACTGGCTCTATGGCTCTGCGTCTGGCCCTCTGGCTCTGTGGCTCTGTGGCTCTGTGTCTGGCCCTCTGGCTTCTGGCTCTGTGGATCTGCGCATTACATAAGGTATTCCTCTCACAAACGCATCATTGTTTCAAAATGCCCGCTTAAAGTGTGGCACAATATTTTAGAACAGGGACAGTTACAAAGGAATCGGCTCCCTTTCTTTGGACGAAATCCTGAAACGACCATACTTCCAACACATAGAGGTATTCAGATTTACACAGGAAAGCATGAGTGAAATGACTTACATCGGGACTCAAATAATATCAAGTCTCATCTATAATCCCTTTCAGGTCCGTGCTTTATTGCATATCACATTCGCATGGCTCCTTTATGTTTTGATCTGATCATTGATCACATGTGGCAAGTCACATGTGCATTGGCCCTTGTATTGGGGATTGATTGATCGTCCATCGCCGATCGCGCTACCATAATCACATGTCAACACTGTTGCATATCAATGCCATCGCATCAGCGTATGTCTCATGTAACAACCCTTTGTATTGATTCCCTGATCGTTGATCGCCGATATACTGATCGCATCTCAGCCCTTGGCAATGCTACGAGTCCTTCCCCTTGGGTTATGTGTGATGCAATAATCGTAATCGCATATCGATGCATACTTCGGTCTACTGTCTGCTCCTTTGCTTTTCTTTGATGTGATTTCCTTAAGGACCCTTAAGTCCCATTTTGAAAAGAAAATTCCTCTTTTTCTAAGGACATTAGGCAATTTTATTTTTTCAATAACTCCTCCATCCAGAGTCTGTTTTGGTCCATTCAAATTGCATTAGATTTAGAATGAAGAGACCTATGCAATGAGACTATTTTCAAGAGCATCCTTTGACTTTCATTTTCCTGTGTGAGGAATATTTAGACTTAAAAGTCTATGTTAGATCCATTTTGGATCACGCCTTCCCACTAAAAAGCTTTTGGTCTCCAAAGTCTGATATATTGATTTGAACAGTAGATGAGAGTACAACACCCTCTTGTTTCAAACTTCATATAATTGCCTTGCATAGTGCCTCTGAACCAAAGCCTTTGAACACTTCCTTCCTGCATGTGCTTTTCCTCTTTGGAAGAACTATTTTCCTCCTTGACTTCATGCAGAACTCCTGCTGAGAAGGTTACAGAAGGTAGTTTGAACTTCTTTTCCTTGATCATTGATCAAAGGTGGCTCAAACAAATGTGAAGTTACATATTCTTCACAAAAGTTTACACTTGTATCTGTTTGACATATTGTCAACAACAACAGAATTATAGACAAAAACTGGATGGCCTAAACTTCTTCTTCAACAAAAGAAACAGATTTCACATCTTGTGAACACCTCCATGTCTTTACATCTGCATACAAATGATGGAATAGATAAAAAGCCCAATATTACATGCATGTTTAAAAATAAAGCAATCAACCTTTCAAGTTAATCACACATACACATTCAAATACAGGGAAATCGTTAGCATCCCTGTGCTCATGCACATCATTCTCATGCATGCATTTCATCCTTAAACTTTCACTTAAGCACACTGTACTTTCGAAGCTAAAATGAAATATAATGTTTCATCCTTCAACTTTCACTTAATTACACTGTACTTTCGAAGCTGAAATGAACATAATGATTGCAACAATAAAGTGAGTCTTCCTACTCAACGTTTTCCATCCTGCAACTTGCATCTCATTAGCAAAGAAATGCAATAAATCAAAAGACAAGCATCCTTTCACAACAAACCTCTTGTGCTTCAATGATTGTCTTGAGGTCCTTCGAGATAAGGAGAATGCTTTTAGCCCTTCTTCCTTCTTGTCCTCCCCTGGACTTAGCTATCAGTAGCTTTCCCTTCACCTTTGCAAACTCAAACAACAGTCAATTTACAAACAATCAAACAGCAAAATCCTTGCTACTATTTGAACACCTTTCAAGTCAAACAAGCATATAGACTGCTCTGTCAATCAAGCATTCTGATCTGATAACACTTGCATCATGATACCACTTGCTCTGGTATAACTTACTCTAGTATAACCAGCTCTGATATAACCAGCCCTGATACCACCTGATTTGAAATGGGGCACTAATGGCTTCTTGTCATGCTTACAAGAACCTCTCCCACTCCAAAGCTTATATATTCTCGGATCTATGCTTATGATTAACAATTTGCAGAATTAAAAGAACTTGAAATTGGTGTGTGCTTGTGTTTGCCTTTAATTGTTAAGTGCTTTAAGTTGATTTTATTAAACTAATATAAAAACATATAACAATAAATAATGCAAATAATGACCAACACACATAACCGCAATATAATTAGGAGTTCACCCAAACCTCTTGGGCTACATTTCCGTAAGCTCTAGTCAACTCAACTAGGCTATTTGGGATTATGGTAAACTTCTTTTACAAGTTCCACACTCAACTCCATCGGTTTACAAATAGCCTATGGATTTATAATACCATCTTACCCCGCTGGCTGTCCATACTCTGCAGACAAATCTAGGCTTCTCTAGACTAGATTCCTACAATCAGCGCTTCGGGCTATCTTGAACTCCTAACTTGCACCAACTCCCTCAGAATTATTTTACTGTCTCTGGAATTCCTTCTCCCGTCTTCAACACACATCGGACATCAGCAACAACTTGATCATTTGATCTCTTTGCTGTTCTACAACTTCATTACAACCCATGGCTCTTAGAAGTCTGCTTTGAGCTCTTTGGCGATATAGCTCTGCCTTCAACCTTTGGTGGCTATGCCTCTTGTTTAGCCAATTTAGTATGTCCTACATTGCTACATTAATTATCAATCTGGGAGTCGTAAACTGATGAAGTGTGGCGCACTATATGTGCAACACAATCTCTTTCTTACTTTTTATTGTTTCCAATTTTATTTTGTTTTGGGGTTTCATCTTTGTTTTTCTCCTACCTATTCTTGAGTTTTAAGAATACTTTAGAAGGCAAGTGTCGATATAGATTTGAGACAAGGTTTTATATCCCTTATGATAACTTCTAGAACTTAGCACTTCAAAGGATTTCAAAACATGCTAGTGATAAGATTAGTACTTGAACAGGAATGTAAATGTGCAGCTATTTAAATCAAACAAATGATGAAATATTGATCATGAAATATCTGTCTCTGTTGCCTATCTAAGTACAGAAATAAAATCTAAATTATTGCACTCAAACAAACCAAAAATTGTAGACTAATGAAATTACGATGAATTTACTTCACTTATAATCCAATAGCTCACCAAGTAGATTTTCGAGGTTAAGCCATGGCTCCAGAGATAACGTCAAATAACATGAAGAATTGATGTCTAAGTTACCTACTTTGAAAATGAAAGTAAAATAAAGTCACTTCGCTTATAATCCGATAGCTCGCCAAGTAGCTTTTCGGGGTTAAGCCATGGCTCTGGAGATAACGTCAAATAACATGAAGAACCTGATATCTAATTGCAGAAACAAAAGTAAAATCAAATCACTTCACTCATAATCCGATAGCTCACCAAGTAGTTTTTTGGGGTTAAGCCATGGCTCTGGAGATAACTTCAAATGACATGAAGAACCTGATATCTAATTGCAGAAATGAAAGTAAAATCAAATCACTTCACTCATAATCCGATAGCTTGCTAAGTAGCTTTTCGGGGTTTAGCCATGGCTCTGGAGATAACGTCAAGTGACATGAAGAATTTGATATCTAAACTAGCTAACAACAAAAAATAAATAAGACTAAAATCAAAGCATAACTGAAATTTAAAAGCTAAAAAAATGAAGTCAGCAAAGCGGCCAATCTCATGTCACTATTTGATGCAAAAATTATGTGAAAATGCTCGAGCATAACCTATTCTGAAACACATTGATCAGTGTTAGAGAAGGTATACAATGCTGGAAAATCATGTACAAGAGTGAAAGATTAACATCATAAATGAATTGTGAAACATATACGGGTGAACAAGCTATGAAATATATACAATGGAAATAAGAAAACAATACATGAAAACTTTACAGAAAATAAAACAAAACCTCAGCCAGCAGGGGCCCTCTGCACGGCCTTTGGTTAATATGTTGTCAACCCAAAAGTACGCTCAAACAGTCATAAGAAATAGGGTCTTTTTATTGCAAAATAGAGGAAGTATCCTCTCGTTACAACCGCAGGACTAATGTTACAGCAACAATATATAAACTAACAACAAGACTATATCAAGACTAACTACATGTGTTTGCAAATGCATTATTTATAGAGGAAATTACATAAATTTTTTTTTTTGAGAAACCTTCAGTAGGGGACATGTAAAAAGATAGAACCCATGAGCTTAGCATTTTGGTTGCCATGATCATTCAATCTACAAAAGATGGATGTTGGATTTGCATTGTGGAGACGATCTACAACTGTCAAAAGGGATCCATGGATCTAGGAATGGTCTCAGACCTTTCACGTGCTGAAAACATAGACTTGTTTACTGTAGGACTCCTTGTTTGACCATTGTTTGACCAAGGCTTTCCTTTACGAATTTGACTAAAAAAATAGGACCTGGTCCATGTCTAGATCATTCCTAAACTACCCACGTGCCTCATTTTACTTGCCAACACCTGTAACCTATAGATCAATAAAAATAGTTGCGGAATCACGAGTCAGCTGCAGAAAGTGGTTGCATTCCACAGTTGATGAGCAAAATCTAAGTCAAATAGAAAATACAAAAATATAGTTATAAAGCCACTTAAATGCACTCTTAGAATCAATATGTAATGATCTTTGATAGCTTATGAGGCACTGGTGTGGGAAAAAGGTCTAGGAAAGTATGTAGAAGAGAGGTAGTTTTAGGGCACAACATACCCCGACTGTGAAGGTGTTGCATGTCCTCATGCAACCAAAACTATGACCATCCTCCCTTCAGTTCATTTGTTTTGAGACCTCTGCTAATACATCCAACCCTGTTTTCTTCTTCCTTGGTACCACTATCATCCTGGGCTTCCTCATTAGGCACCTTTATTTGAGGTTGATAAGGGCTTTGCTCAACCTCCTGCTCTTTTTCTTCAATTTCCTATTTTTCTTCTGCCACAACCCAAGATGCAACATGGTGTTGTCATGGATAATTTTATCCAACCTGCTCTGTTCTTTCAATGTCTCATTTTCCCTTTTGATGTGTCTATTCAAGACTTCTAATTCAAAAACTTCCTGCTTTAGTGATTGGATTAAAACTTCCTAGGCTGTATTAGGTTGAGTAGATGAAGTGCCTTGGTTTGTTGCAGTTTTCTCCAATGATTCAATAAAATCATAGATTTCTTGCTGGGTTGGATCTATTTTAGGTGTAGCCTTTCTTGGATTGATCCCAAAATCTAGTTGAGAAGGACTGATCTCAAAATCTGGTTGAGAAAAAGGAGAATGTTGCAGGCTGTGGTCAGGAGGGATTGCTGGAGACTGTTCTGGTGTTTCTCCTCCTAAGTCTATGAAGTGGGCCCCTTTAGTTTGCACTTTCTTCAATTTACTTTCAAGTCTAGAGCTCCTCCTTAGATTCTGTGAGCTGGTGTCTCCTTTTTCTACACTCCTTTTTTCTTTCCCTTTTCCCTTTGTTGTAGTTGATTGTTCCTTAAGGTAGATTAGTCTTTCAGAAAGTATCTGATCCTCTTCTGAGGAAGTTTCTGGGGTTTGATAGGCAGCTTCAACATTTCTTTTCCCTTTTAGTTTCACTTACTTTCTAACCTCAGTCCTTTCTTTCCTACTTTCAGACAGCTTTTCTTCCTTACTATTTTCTTTAGCTATGTTAGTAGGAGTATCCTGAATGTTCACACTTGTTTTCCTTCTCCTACTTTTCCTTACTGAGCTACCTTCAGGTGTTTTAGGTGGGTCCTGAAAGAAGTTTCTAATTAAGAACCATTCCCAAGTGTCCTTTCTTTCCTTCAATTGTTTTTCAATCAGAATTTTAACAAGGTCATGATGGTAAAGGTGAGGCTCTACATCATCCAAATTCTTTTGTATAGTTGTGGATAGCTTTTTCACACTGCTCAGCAGGAAATAACACAAATTGATGGTTTGATTTTCTAGAAAATTCATTAGTAACCTGATGTGGTACATGTACATGGACCCAAACCATCCTTCACATGTAATAAACTTCTGAATTATCAATAATAAACTAGTACACTTTTCCTCTAGAGTAGAAACAGGGATTCCACTTTTGAAAACGGTTATATCCATACCTGGGTTATGCAAAATAATCCTCCAAGCCCTCTCATCAAAGTATTTGTTTTTGAACCACCATTCCCCCTCCCGTGGGAGCTTTGTTGCTACTGCAATGGATGCCTCTGTGACTGAAAATTTGAGATCTCCAACCTCAACTTCCATGCCGTTAAAAGACCTTGCAAATGTCTTCGTGACATCCTTATTGTGACCTCTAAATTTCTGGATAAATTGCAGCCACCGTGCCTTCCTTAATATGATTTTTAATTGTGGATAACCCTCCATGAATTTAGGCCCGTCCGGCTCTGTTCTTATCAGAAGGCCCATTCCTTCCTCCTGCCTTAAAAATACCTCTGTGAGTGATGGATTGACGGAGGTGGAACGGTTGTGTGAGTGGAAGATGGAGAAGGATTGTGGAGCAACCAGTAGTTGTAAAACAAAATAACATAGAGCATGCTGTGAAAATGGGTTCACGGAACGGAGGCTTGTATAAATAGGCCAGAACTAACAAACGCAACTTCAATGGAAGAGTATGAGTTTGACAAAATTTTGAATTAAAAGGCTGCAGAGTGGACGTTAGCACGTTCATAAAATGATTGCAGATTTGTGCGGCAAAGAAGAGTCGTAGTCAAATAGATTACATCTTCATAATTACCCAGTTCAACAGGTGGAATGCCAACATACAATTAAGTACGAGTTAGATTTGGAGGCGGATCATGAGGCCGTTAGAAATTGATGCGGATTTCATGGTGGAATTATGCAAAGGTCATGGAGGAGTTATGAAAGCTATCAATGCGAATCATTACACATAATGGAGCCGGTGATTTCACAACTATATATATTATGTGCTTTAAAATGCTATTTGAAATGAATTTTGCTCATACCTTAGAATCTTACCACTTTCATTCACTGACCTTTGATTGGCTGCTTCTTGTTGGTGCTTTAGGTGCTAACATCTTCAAATATCTTCCTTTTACATTCCTGCATTTGGTTTTCATCATTATTTGGCTAACATCTGACTATCAGTGCTGAGTAACAGAGTATTAGCTGTAGAATCAACAATTGGCTGTGGAATCATTGTTCAGCTGTGGAATCAGAATTCAGCTGCGGAAACTGACACAGTGAACATATGACTTGGTGAAGTGAATGGAGATGGATGAAAATGAATGATGACTGAGTGAATCATATATGAAAACTAGACATGAAAGGACTTTTATTGGCGAAATGTGATGGTGAAATGGAATGAAGTGAAGTGAAGTGAAATGACATGAAATGGAACAACTATGAATGAAATGAGAAGGATTTTTTTTTTTGGAAAATATAGTGGCGTTAGAAGTTTCTTATTTTTGCCCTGTATTTTCTATATAAAACTGCCAATTAGTGATTGATTTTCAGGCTTATACAATTTTTATTTTTATTTTTATTTTTTTAAGAAACAATGAAAAGAACAAAGACTAGGCTGGTGGAGAAGAAAGATTCTTCTTCACCAGCCTTATTGCAGAATTATATTAAAATATTTTGATAAATTCCTCCTTTGAGAGTGGCTTATGATAGATATTCAATCTGTGACTATTCACAATGAGAGGAATTTGATACTCATCAATGGTTTTGATTCTTACTGATCCATTGCTAAAAACTTCATCAATATCATATGGCCCAAGCCAATGAGTCTGAAATTTACCTTTGAAATCTTTGAACTTGGAATCAAATAGCAATGCCAATCTCCTTGAAACTTTTTCTCCTTGATGTATTTGTCATGCCACTTAGATCTTTGATATTGAACTAGATCAATTCTTAGGATTGCTTCTTGTCTGATCTCATCTAGTTCATTCAACTACTCCATTCTATGCTTTTGAGCTTCTGATAGATCCATTCCCAACTGAACTACCATCTTAAAGGTCCTAACTTGAAACTCAATGGAGAGCAAAACTTCTTTCCCATAAACAAGTTCATAGGGAGAATGTCCTGTTGTGTTCCTCCATGTAGTTTTATAGGCCCATAAGGCTTCACGAAGCCTTTCTGCCTAATCTCTTCTGTGTAGATGAACAGTCTTGGTAATGATGCCTTCAATAACTTTGTTTGTGGACTCTACTTGACCATTTGCTTGCGGATGGTAAGGAGTAGATTTTTTGTGCTTGACGTTGTACTCTTCCATCAGCTTCTCCACCAGTTTGGATGTGAATTGACCTCCTTGATCTATCACAATTTCTCTTGGAACACCAAAGCAAGTAAAAATATCCTCATAAAGAAAACTAACAACTGAATGCTCAGTAGCAGAAAATAATGCTTTGGCTTCTACCCATTTAGTGACATAATCAGTACATACCAATATATACTTTTTCCATTTAGATGGTGGATTAATAGGTCCAGTAAAGTCTAAAGCCCATTTTTCAAAGGGTTTGATGAGTACTTGTGGTTGTAATGGCATCTCATTTGAGAGGGTAGGTTTCCCTACTCTTTGGTAACTATCACATCTTTTGACATATTATTTTGCATATTTGAAGAGGGACGACCAATAATATCCTAAAGAAAGGATTTTATAGGCTGTCCTTTTGTCAGCAAAGTGTCCACCGCATGGTCCATCATGACATGCTTTGAGAATATTAGGCATTTCGTCTTCCTTGATACATCTTCTGATCATAAGATCTAGCCCTGTTTTAAACAATTCTTTAGAAATCCATGAATATTTTGAACTCTCCTGAACAATCTTTCTCTTTTCACTAGGAAATAAATGTGGAGGTAGTTTCCCTGTAACCAAATAGTTAGCTATATCTGCATACCAAGGAGTCTTAGTAGTTACTGCAAATAAATATTCATTAGGAAACTTGTCCTGTACAGGAGAATCTTCTTTAGTATTCTGAATCCTAGACAAGAAATCAGCTATTATGTTTTGTTTCCCTGGTCTATCTAACACAGTAATATTGAATTCCTGTAAAAGTAGGAGCCACCTTGTAACTCTGCCATTAGTAATGGGTTTGTTCATTAGATATCTAATTGCAGAATGATCAGTATGGATAAAAGTTTCATAGCCTGTTATATAATGTCTAAACTATTGATTGCATGAACAACAACTAAGAACTCTTTTTCAGTCACAGTATAATTCAACTCAGTGGGAGTTAAATTTTAATTGGTATAGTAAATGGCATAAGGAACTAAATCTTTTTGTCCCAACACATCCCCTAGAGCTGTATTTGAAGCATCTGTAGAAATATGGAAAGGAAGTTTCCAATTTTGTCCTCTCAAGATAGGCGCTTCAAATATTCTTTTTTTTAAAGCTTCAAACGCTGATTGGCAATTAGGACTCCATTTGAATTCACAGTCTTTTGTAAGTAGTTTAAAGAGTGGAGATGCTATTTTGGTGAAGTTTTCTATGAATCTTCTATAATATCCAGTAAATCCTAGAAAACTTCTAACATCTTTTTGACAATTTGGAATAGGTAACTTGGAGATGACTTCAACTTTTGATCTATCAACTTTAATCTCATTCCCTAAAATATGATGTCCTAAAACAATACCTTCAATAAACATCATAAAGCATTTTTCATGGCTTAATGAAAGGTTTGTTTCTTTACAGCTTATAAGGAATTCCTCCAAATTTTCTAATGCCACCTCAAATGAATTACCATAAACTATAAAATCACCCATATATACCTCTACAAAATCATGGATTAGAACAGAAAAGAATCCTAGTACTACTCTTTGGAATGTTGTGGGTGCATTACATAATCCAAAAGGAAGAACTCGATAAGCAAAAGTTCCCCATGGATAGGTAAATGTGGTCTTATCCTGATCCTCAGGTGCTACCTGAATTTGATTATAACCATTAAAACCATCCAGAAATGAAAAGTACTTTTTGCCTGTTAATGTATCTAATACTTGAACGATAACGGGTAAAGGAAAGTGATCCTTCAAAGTTGATTTATTCAATTCCCTGTAATCAATGCATACCCTCCATTTACCATTCTTTTTGGGTACTATAACCAAGGGAGAAAACCATCAGATATCTGAAATTGGGTAAACGAAGTTTACATTGAGTAGTTTTTGGAGCTCTTCTTTCACAATCTCCCTAAGATTTGGATTCATCCTTCTCTAAGGTTGTCTGATGGGTCTGTTGTTTTCCTCGATATAGATATGATGGGTGCAAGTCTTAGGGTCAATACCTTTCATATCAGTACACTCCCATGCAAATGCAGTAGAGTGTTTTTGCAAGATTCTGGTTAGATCTTCCTGTTGTGACTTTTCCAAATTTTTGTTGATATTCAATGTTTTACCTGGAAAAATTTCAACTGTAGAACTACCAAACTCTTCCATAGAGTAAAGAGACATTTTCCTTGATGACAAATATTCAATATCAGAATCTAACTGAAATTGTGTGTGGTCATATTCTGAAGATGTTTCAAAATTTTCTAATGTGTTCAAAATTTGACTATCTTCACTAACTTCAAAGATAGTAAAGATGGGTTTTATAATATTTTCATCATTGACTGATTCATTGTCTCCTACTTCTATAATTGCCTTTGATGGAGGATACAATTGAATTTCTTTGTCCAACTACCATCAAAAATGTACATGTCCCCAGGTCTACAACTAATGAAAGCATCAGTTGTGGCTAGCCAAGGTCTTCTTAAGATGAGTGGGTGCCCTCCTAGATTACTCTTGGGAGTCAAAATCATGAAATCTACTGGATATTCCCAAGAATCTAAGGAGACTGAAACATCTTCTAATACACCATCTGGTTTGATTATTGATCTATCTACAAGTTGCAGTAAGGTGGGTGTAAAAAGAAGATTAGGAATTTTAAGTTGTTCCATAGTCTGTCTACTCAATGTTTATAGTAGCCCCTAAGTCAATCAAAGTATTTGGAATTTCTATCCCATTTATGTGTGTCTTGACAATTGGACTACCTGGATCCACATATTTCTGCATGGTAATCTTTCCCATCATGATATCTATAATTTTTCCTACCAGATGGATTCTTTTTGTATCTCTTGGTTTCTTACCTGGTCTTTTGAAACTCAACCCCTTTATTGTTTTTGCTAGAATATGAATCTCTCTAATGGCTTGTAGCAAGGGAATCTTGATACAAACATTCTTTAATTCATCTAGGAAATCATAGTCAGGCAACAAGATTTGTTTTTCCACCCCTTTGTCAATCTGTAATCTTTTAGGGAAAGGAGGTGTGGATGAAGATGCAGGTTGCTCAACTATAGGAGTTGTGGGGGTTGACTCTTTTTCTTTTTCTTTTTGAATGATTGGGTTTTCAAGAGATGCTTCCTCAAGACCTTTATTGACTTTAAGAGAATCCTCCTCGGAGGCATCTTGCTCTTGAACATCTATAGAAGGTTTTTCTAAAACTCTACGAGATATGAGTTGAACATCATTAAGAGGAACAATCATATAGGTAGGAAATTGTTGTCCTTCTACCATGTAAACATTATGAGGATTTTTGTTGTTGGGATTTTGTAATGGTTGGGCTGGTAGTTGATTTGGCTTTTGTTGAAATGGAAGCAAGAGCTGAGAATTTGGATTTTGTTGAGAAGGTTGTTGTTGTGGAAATGGAAATGAAAGTTGTGGATTTTGATTTGGAAGTTGTGAATTTTGTTGTTGATTTTGAAAAGATGGAGGATATTGATAAAATTGAGAAAATCTCCCATAAGGGTTTTGTACCCCTTGTGCCCATAATTGATACAGATTTTGAGGTTGGGGCCAAGGTTATTGCCAAGAATTCCAATTTGGTGGGAGCTAAAAATTCATAGGATTGTTAAATCCTTGATTTTATTGCCCTCGCCAAGGTCTTCTTCAAACAAAACAAAGGGATTCTACTGAATTTGGATCTTCCTGAAAGACAGCTTTGAGCCCAGGAATTGAAGGACAATCCTTGGTCTCATGACTTTCTAAGAAAATCATACATGTTTCTACAACTTTTGCATCCAAGGGGCATTCCCTTAGAGCATGTTTCTTCCTACATTTCGGGCAAAAGACAGCTAAGGCATCAGCTTCTGCTTTCTGCTTGTTTTGAATTTTAAGGGTGTCTAGTTGTTCACTAAGGCTCCCTAAAATATCAGCTTTGAACTCATCAAGCATATTGTCAATCTCTGCCCTACTTACTGAACCAGTTGCAAATTTGTTTGCTCTAATAAGAGAAGGATCTCTAGGCCCTTTTCCAGTTTTAGATTTTCCCCTTGAGAGATGGACACATAGTTTTGCTATGTCATGTAGTGGAAGTTGAGAAATGTCTCCCTTCCCCATCATGTTTAAAATATCTATCCATTCATCTCTAATGGCTTTCAATAGAAGGGATTTCAAGGTTTCCTTGTCTAAATTACTCATTTTTGCTCTCGTTAAGTTGTATTGAAATCTTTCCAATAAATCCTCCAAGTTCTCATCTTCTTTTTGCATCATTTTGAATACCTCATCCTTATGATGGGTGGGCATACAATAATCCATATATCTATCCAGAAATGTTTGTTTCATATCATTCCAAGTCCTAATAGATTGAGTTTTTGAGAGTCTTCCATATAGTCATAGGTTCGACACAAGACTTCAAACTCAAATAGAAATGTTTCAGGATCCTCACTTCGCAACCCATAAACATTTGGGAGGACAGATAGTGAAATTTTTTTCATTGTTGTGTGGGTTTCCTCATCGGCTATAGGGAATCCAAATGAGTTATCTCCTTACCTATTTCCCCCAATATTACCTCTACCTCCTCCATGATTACCTCCATTATTTCCTCTTCCTCTACCTCTACCCCCTCCTTCAAATCCATCTACTACTTCTTCTGTCATGATAGTTTCCTTAGGGTCTTTTGGTTCTTCTATTAATGGCTGATGAGAGAGAGTTTCTCACTTTCCTTCTTATTTAGGTGATTCTACTTCTTTGATTACAATATGTTCCCCTATAGAAGTGAAGAAAGATTCTTCTCCTAGATCAGATTTAGTAGATAGTGTGGGAGAATCTTCTAATTCAGCTACTGCCCCTCGAATTCTAGGAATCCTAAGGCTGGGATTATGAGTCTAGGATGGAGGTGTATCTTGTCTATGCCTTGAAGTAGGTGGAGTTGTGAAAATCGAACTTTTGGCCCTAGCTATAAACCTTCCCCTAGAATCTCTTGCTCTATGCATGTCATTTTTTTTTATATATATTTTTTAGCTGGGCTAATAATTCTCTTTCTAATCTTCCAGATCACACTAGGTGCAAGAGGAGAGCATACTTCAAGAAGTTATCAATTTTTCACTTTTCTCATTTTTTTTTTTATTTTTTTATTTTTTTTTTTATGTAAGAGATCGGCTACCTAGTTACACTTCCCTGGAAATGGTGCCAAAAATGTTTAGCTAATTTAGTATGTCCTAAATTGCTACATTAATTATCAATCCAGGAGTCGTAAACTAATGAAGTGCGGTGCACTATATGTGCAAGACAACCTCTTTCTTACTTTTTATTATTTCCAATTTTATTTTGTTTTGGGGTTTCATCTTTGTTTGTCTCCTACCTATTCCTGAGTTTTAAAAATACTTTAGAAGGCAAGTGTAGATATAGATTTGAGACAAGGTTTTATGTCCCTTATGATAACTTCTAGAACTTAGCACTTCAAAGGATTTCAAAACATGCTAGTGATAAGATTAGTACTTGAACAAGAATGTAAATGTGCAACTATTTAAATCAAACAAACAATGAAATATTGATCATGAAATCTCTATCTCTACTACCTATCTAAGTACAGAAATAAAATCTAAATTATTGCACTCAAACATACCAAAAACTGTAGACTAATGAAAGTAAGACCAATTTACTTCACTTATAATCTGATATCTCACCAAGTAGCTTTTCGGGGTTAAGCTATGGCTCCGGAGATAATGCCAAATAACATGAAGAATTGATGTCTAAATTACCTACTTACAAATGAAAGTAAAATCAAGTCACTTCACTTATAATCCAATAGCTCACCAAGTAGCTTTTCGGGGTTAAGCCATGGCTCTCGAGATAACGTCAAATAACATGAAGAACCTAATATCTAATTGTAGAAAGGAAAGTAAAATCAAATCACTTCACTCATAATCCGATAGCTCGCCAAGTAGCTTTTCGGGGTTAAGCCATGGCTCTGGAGATAACGTCAAATGACATGAATAACCTAATATCTAATTGCAAAAATGAAATTAAAATCAAATCACTTCACTCATAATCTGATAGCTCGCCAAGTAGCTTTTCGAGGTTAAGCCATGACTCTGGAGATAACATCAAGTGACATGAGGAATTTGATATCTAAACTAGCTAACAACAAAAAATAAATAAGACTGAAATCAAAGCATAACTGAAATTGAAAAGCTAAAAAAATGAAGTCAGCAGAGAGGCCAATCTCATGTCACTATTTGATGCAAAAATTATGTGAAAATGCTCGACCATAACCTATCCTGAAACACACTGATCAGTGTTAGCAAAAGTATACAATGCTGGAAAATCATGTACAGGAGTGAAAAATTAACCTCATAAATGAATTGTGAAACATATACAAGTGAACAAGCTATGAAATATATACAATGGAAATAAGAAAACAATACATGAAAACTTTATAGAAAATAAAACAAAACCTCAGCCAGCAGGGGCCCTCTACACGGCCTTTGGTTAATACATTGTCAACCCAAAAGTACATTAAAACAGTCATTAGAAATAGGGTCTTTTATTGCAAAACAGAGGAAGTATCCTCTCGTTATAACCACGGGACTAATGCTATAGCAACAGTATATAAACTAACAGCAAGACTATATCAAGACTAACTACATGTTTTTGCAAATGCGTTATTTATAGAGGAAATTACATAATTAACACATATTTCATTAAAATTAGAAATATTTTATTACAAGGACATGACTAGAATTGAGCTTTTTGGTTATTTTTAAATTCTAGATCCACTATTTACTTCCAAATTTATTGAAATATGTGTTAATTGTTTTTTCTGTGAGAAACCTTCAACAGGGAACATGTAAAAAGACAGAACCTGTGAGCTTAGCATTTTGGTTGCCATGATCATTCAATATGCAAAAGGTGGATGCTGATTTGCATCGTAGAGATGGTCTACAGCTATCAAAAGGGATCCATGGATCTAGGAACGGTCTTGGACCTTTCACGTGCTGAAAACAAAGACCTTTTTGCTGTAGGACTCCTTTTTTGACCATCCTTTGACCAAGGCTTTCCTTTACGAATTTAACTAAATAGATATGACCTGGTCCATGTCTAGATCATTCCCGAACTACCCATGTGCCTCATTTTACTTGATTACACCTGTAACTTATAGATCAATAAAAATAGCTGTGGAAAGTGGCTGCATTCCGTAGCTGATGAGAAAAATCTAAGTCAAATATAAAACACAAAAATATAGTTAGAAAACCACTTAAATGCACTCTTAGAATCAATATGTAATGATCTTTGATAGCTTATGAGGCACTAATGTGGGAAAAAGGTCTAGGAAAGTATGTAGAAGAGAGGAAATTTTAGGGCTCAACACCTCTATCAAGCCTCCAACCTCTGGTGGCTCTTTCGCTATCCTCCCAACCTCTAGTGGCTCTCTGCGAATCCTCGGCTCAATGGCTCTTTGTAGCTATCACTCTCTGGGTCTCTGCAGCTATTGACCCTCTGGTTCTACGTGGCTATCTTGCTCTGTGGCTCTGCAAAGCTATCTTGAGCTCTAGTTGTCTCACTCTGCCTCCAACCTCTAGTGGCTCTGCCTCTACTCGGCCCTCTGGCTCTAAAGCTCTCATCTTTCTGGCTCTTGACTCTCTGGTTCAGTTCATGGGCTTTCTGTCCCTTCCTCATCCTGAGGACACATCCTTTGCAATCGTCCCAACCTCTGGTGGCTTCTTCTTCTACTCGGCTCTCTACAGCTAGGGATGTGACAACGTGAGCTCTTGAGCTCTGCTTTCAGTCCAGCACTCCGTCACTACATTTTTGTCAACCTCTTGCTCTCTACACTGCTGGCTATCAGCTTTGGAGTTCCCTATTAAACTCTACGAATTATCCAAAATCCCTATGCCCTTGCTTTTGCGTGGCTCTCTGGCTTTTTTGAGGCATCCTCCTGGCTCTACGGCTTCCATGTCCATTCCTATCGATGCAATCATTCCTCTGTGGCTCTGCAACTTCTTTTGCTCCCTGTCTCTTTGACTGGCCCTCTGGCTTACTGGCTTTGTGGCTCTACAACTGGCCCTCTGGCTCTCTGGCTTTGTGGCTCTTTGTCTGGCCCTCTGGCTTCTAACTTTGTGTCTCTGCACGTTACATAATGTATTCCTATCACAAACGCATCATTGTTTCAAAAGGCTCGCTTACAGTGTGGCACAATGATTTTAGAACAGGGACAGGTACAAAGGAATCAATGGCCTTTCTTCGAACGAAATCCTGAAAAGACCATACTTCCAACACACAGAGGTATTTGGATTTACACAAGAAAACATGAGCGAAACGACTTACATCGGGACTCAAATAATATCAAGTCGCATCTATAATCCCTTTCGAGTCTGCTCTTTAATGCATATCACATTGGCATGGCTCCTTTGTGTTGTGATCCGATTGCCGATCATCGATTGCATATCGCAAGTCGCATGTGCATTGGCCCTTGTATCAGGGATTCACTGATCGTCGATCACTCTATCGCAATCGCATGTCGGCGCTGCTGCATATCGGCACCATCGCATCAGTGTATATTACATGTAACATCCCTTTGTATTGGTTCCCTGATCACCGATCGTCGATATCATCGATCACATCTCGACCCTTCACAATGCTACAGGTCCTTCCCTTTGGGTTATGTGCGATGCGATATTGTGATGTGATAATCGCAATTGCATATCGTTGCGTCCTTTGGCCTACTGTCCGCTCCTTTTCTTTTCTTCGATGTGATTTCCTTAAGGACCCCTTAAGTCCCATTTTGACAAGAAAATGCCTCATTTTCTAAGGACATTGGGCAATTTTCGTTTTACAATAACTCCTTCATCCGAAGTTCGTTTTGGTCCATTCAAATTGCATTAGATTAAGAATGAAGAGACCTATGCAATGAGACTATTTTCAAGAGCATCCTTTGACTTTCATTTTCCCATGTGAGGAATACTTTTAGACTTAGAAGTCTATGTTAGATCCATTTTAGATCACTTCCGATTCCTGAAATCGGCTTGCCACCCCTGTGGGTCGTTGGGCCGCCAAGGTGGAGCAGGGTGTGGGGTAGCCAACCCCACTGCCCTTAACTCATGGGCCCGTTTGGCCATTGTGACCACTATCGGGCCCACCATGCCCACTGTGGACGTAGTGGGTAAATTTGGCCCACAAAATAATTTAAAAAAAAAATTAACCTTCATTAAACTTTTTTAATTTTAAAATATGCAAAGCAGAAAAATTAACTAACCTTTCAAATGCTAGAATCCTCCGTTGGATATGTTATTGATGGCAATGTTGATACTCCACAAATTCGCTCCAAATCTTTTAACGAACCTCAGAAAGCCTTGATGTGATGTGAGTAACAGTGATAATGAAATTTATTATATAGGTGAAATTACGGAAATGTTTTACCGTATGGTTAATGTGGGATTAATTTGTTTTTAAAACAATTTAACATGCTAATTTTGTTATGGCAATATAGGAAACTATGCTAAAGCAAATATTATGGAATTGTTTTACAGCACGGTGAATGTGGGATTAATTTGTTTTAGAAGGTATTATAGAAATTAAAAAAAACATTCAATTATCTAGTAAATATTATATAGTTTAACTATTAAATTAATTTAGGTAAAATATTTAGCTTAGAATTTTAAATTTAAATATTTATGTCATAAAAAATAATAATAATAATAATAATAAATTAATTAAATTTTTTCAATAAATTGTAGAATAAAATAATGGAGGGAAATACATGAAACAAAATTTTTGGAGGGAAATTTCATTCTTTAAGCTATATATATCATTAGGAGAGTCTGCATTTGTATCATTCAACCCCTTCTATTTGAAAGAGATGGATTCTTCTGATAGTGAAGTTTCGCTTTGTGAAGCATCAAAATCTTTGTCGTGTAACAACTCTATTCATATTGATGAATATAAAGGAAATTATTCCACTATGAATAGAGAGTCAATTCTTCCACTTAGTCCTAATCCTAAGGACTATGAGAGAGGCACTGATGAAAGATGGGATGAAGAATTTCAAATAAATAAAGAGTCATGGTTTCCACTTAGTCCCAATCCTAAGGATTATGAGAGCAATAATGATGAAGAGCATGATGAAGAATTTCAAAAGAATGGAGTGTCATGATGTCCACTTAGTCCTAATCCTATGGACTATGAGAGCAATAGGGATGAAGAGCATGATGACGAATTTCTAAAGAATGGAGTGTTACAATGTCCACTTAGTCCTAATCCTATGGACTATGAGAGTAGCAGTGATGAAGAGCACGATGACGAATTTCAAAAGAATGGAGTGTCATGGTGTCTACTTAGTCCTAATCCTATGAACTATGAGAGCAGCAGTGATGAAAAGCATGATGAAAAAATTCAAAAGAATGGAGTGTTAGGGTGTCCTCTTAGTCCTAATCATATGGACTATGAGAGTAGCAGTGATGAAGAGCATGATGACGAATTTCAAAAGAATGGAGTGTCACGGTGTCCACTTAGTCCTAATCCTATGGACTATGA